>JANSTV010071850.1:0-10597 GCA_027564135.1 Lestremia cinerea
AGAGAAAGAGAGAGAAAGAGAGAGAAAGAGAGAGAAAGAGAGAGATAAAGCGGATTTTTCCCTTTGCGTCCAGCAATCTGCCTCTGAAAAAAATCTTTGTTGACGTAATAGGAACGTACCTGCGGAACTTGCTTGCGAAACAGACATCGCTCGCTAGCACAACGTTCCCACCTATCTGTGCTACGGTTCACCGAAAGCAGCTGAAGATAGAGCGCTACGATATGCTCCAATGTTCACTACCTCTCGCTATCTTGCATTGCCGCCTCACCGTTTTTTTCCTCCGCTTTCTGTTCGACTGCTTTCCCCATTTACCGTCTCGCTCGCTCACCCGGGCGCCCCCTGCCAAGTAACCAGCAATTCTACAAGTTTTCCAACAGCAGCAACAAAAAAATTAGTTTTGTTATTTCATGATTGCGCATATAAATTTTGAAATAATAATAACAACATCAACTCGAACAAAAACACAAACAACAAATGGCGAAATTATAATGAGAAATCTTGCTCTTGTCCCGTTGCCATTGCTGTGCATTTCTTTATTTCGGGCGAATACAAATCAATGCAAGTTTTAAATGAGAAAAATGAAATTGTTGGAAGAAACGGCAAAGATTTCCAACTTTTTGCTGGTGAATAACGGGAAAAGTTTTCCAACTCGACCCGACGGGCTGCCGTGAGCGAGATGAAGGCAGCTAGATGGGCTGGCAATCGAATGAGGTTGACCATTGATTGATTGAGATGGTTGGCAGGACGAGGATCTGCCATCCTTTCAGAGCTCAACTCTTTGACTGCCCGAAGGACCTCTCTCAAAATCGACCCATTGTTATGTCTCGCCGAGAAACCTTCCGGCGAGCCAGTCTGAAAACGAGAAAGTGAAAACTCAACAATGATTTGACAATCTTCAATGATTCCATCAGTGGTCGAGTGCCATCGGCATTGATTCAGCACTCCGTTTGGACATTCCACAAGTGTGAAATGGAGAAAAGCGAGTGTCTCAAAGAGGAATCATCGTCAATCAAATCCAAATCCGATGGTAGTTGCTTCTCTTTGCTTTGACATTGTTATTCCAGGTGTGACAATGACGATGGCTTTCAAGTAGTTTCATTCAGGACGACGATAACAATCCAGTTATCGAAACGCAATTGTGGTAAAAAGTCGAGAGACAGTGAAATGAGAAGAAAAACTAATTTGTCACAAGGGATGAAAGGTTGTCCCTCCGTCGCCCCGCTCAAACAAGATGAATGGCCGGATTGATTTCTCCAATAGGACGGATGACAGATTGCGTGATGTATTAGTTCAAGATGTCACTTGCACTGACATCGGATTGAAAGGGGATTGTTCGGCATGTGTGATTGCGAAGCGGGCCCCGGCACAGGTGAATCGGCATTTCGATAAAGCAAATTTTCCGATTCGATGGAATTGAATGAATAGATTTGCGGTTTGACGATGGTTGGACGGAATTGAATTGCGTTTTGTTCGATATGCTTCTTTCGGACTATCCGCAATGTGACGTGAACACATTGGACTTTATTTGTGAATCAATTTTATTGTCAGAAATTGATTGATTGACAATTTGAATTTGGTCGATAAACAACTCAAACGAATCGCATGTGACAGGTGCGGTTATCATAAATTAATTAGTTGTTCCTCGTCTGTTCGTTTTCAATTCGATTCGTTTAGTGCAAGAGAATGCGGGTAGATATTGCTGCCCGTTCGAAATGGGTCTTGTACCGCGTGAGCGGTTGAAGTCTATTTCAGCACTGATAATTTCCTCTTGGGACATCACGATTGCCCCAAACTTCACTGGAAAGTATTACTTTGATGGAACCCATGCTGCCTCTCAAAACAGCCAACTCATTTCGATTCCCTAACCGTCGTCGCACATCATCGACTGAATATCGAATAACCATGATCCACCGCTGACTGCGAGCGATGATTTTAACCCGAAATGTCTGCATCAAAACTGACGTCGTTATCGATTCCGGCGAATAAGAAGCATTTCACAAATCGATTTCAATATCGATGATTGCATTGGTCCAATTGCCAGCCAAATGTAGACGCTCTATGCCGAATGGCCGTCGCTACCAACATGAAAATATTTCATATCACTTGTGTTGCGAGCATATGGACGAGATGAAACCACAGACAAAACGCTATTTATGACATTTCCATAAATTATGAAAACTTTTCAGTTGGCCCAACTTTGACAACCATCTCGATGCCGTTTACTCAGTACATCAACACGGAACATGCTCGCTTTGTTGTTGTTGATGCCGTTTTTGTTTTGTCTTTCCATAGTTGAAATTCATGTCGATTCGGAGCCGCATCGAATATTTGCTGTGCCATCTGCCAGGCGAGAATATTTTTCTTCGATTCCGGTTATTGTTTTGCTGCATCGGTTGCCCATGAAATATTCATTCGTTCGACGGGTGAAGGTGATCGTGGACTTGAAAGCCTCGAATTACCGCGGGGAGGGCGGATTCGTGTCTGTTTCGATCTCTACCAATGTCACATAGCGCATTTCAGACAACGTTGAAAGGTTGCGTTGATCGGAAACGGAGCAAGCTTTGTCCTCGTTCGTAGAACACACATCGACCGCACGCGCCACACATGAAATTCGGAAAAAATAGAATCAACTAATTGTGGGTCGAAAGAAAAACAGGGAAAACCATTCACAAAAATGCATGTTGGAAAATATTTACCGGTTTTTTTCCTACTCGCGTTGCATGACAACGTACGAGGACTGTCGTTATGTTCCATGTGTGATCGTCAATTATCAAGCATTGAAAGCAATAACAATTCGTTATGAGGTCATCACAGTGCACTGCTCATGCATCAGGCGTACCCAAGGACTTGGAAATGGATGAGACCTCAAGCAAGTAGAGGGTGATGCCGAAGAGAGTTCCGCAGAGGAAGAAGTGGATCTCAATCGAGTGCGGATGTCTCACCTCATCACCAAGCCATAATTAGACGGTTTGTAGGCGGCGGTATTCGCGTTCAAATGGCTCTCACCGCAATTTGAATAGCGGTTGAGATAACAATAATAAAATAGCAAACCATTATTGCGTTAACTGTGTCTTTGGAAATTTATTCAGCAACTAATTAAATCCATACCACCCGAGCAAACACCGAAAATGTAATAAACAAATTTTCGTATTTTGTCATCGGGCTGGCGTGGCATGGTATGGCATACCATCATGTACAGAGAACAGTCATCCAAACATCAAATATTATGAAAATTATTAAATTTCAAATTGACTAAAATTCATGTGAAAACTATTTCATTTGTTTGTTCAAACATCATCAGAGGCAATTCAACCCTTCACAAGGCATCGCATCGCATCGCATGCGAAACTATCCCAATTTCTAAAACATAAACAATGTTCCTTTAATTGCAAATGATGTAAATAAATTGTCGAAAATGATTGAAGTTGAATGCGGTGTGTTTGGGCGTGGGTGTGTGTGCGAAATGATGTTTCCTGGATTGTTTACACAAAACCAAAAACACCGAAAATACATCGAAAAACGTCAAAATGCCGAAATTGATGCTTAGAAATGTGTTCAACCGTGAATTTGTTGGTAATTTGTGTTTCATTGCACTGATGCGTGTTCGGTTCTGGTGAATTTTTGTCAGTTGGAAAATTTGTGTTTTGAAAATTGCATGCTCGAATTGACTTTTATATTCTGCTGTACGTGGCGCAGGATAGCACAAGTGATTTGACAAACGATTGTACGACAAACAACCAGAGGCAGATTAATGTTTCACGCGTCGGTTGCTCTGAACCTGGCGCAGGTCAATAAGTCCAGAACTGAATGAAGCGACGGATGAGAGGTTGATGAACCGAAAGTCGTTCGAGAATGAGCAGTATTGAACTTAGAACGAAAGCTTGAGCGGCTATCCCGAAAATTCCGGTGAAATGAATGATTTGCATGACTTCCGGATTGGCAACTGGTGACTTGGACGCCAATGTACCATATTTCTTCAAGAAATAAGCCATCCAACCGGTTTGGATGTACCTCTCGATTTGGCTATTGACCATTTGTGTCAAGTAGGAACCCCTCGGGAAGTAAAGACACAATGGCATCACAAACAGCCGATCTTTGGTCTCATAGACCATCCCCTTTCGGCTATTCAATGAATTGAAGTGACTCAGCTGGCCTCCTTGGGTGTAAATGGCACCGGAGATCTCGTTCGCTTGGAGTTTCTTGAACATAGTTTCGATGGAGGCGTTATACTGGCGAATTCTGCTTGGGTCGATGTTGTAATCGTCGAGATCTTGAATTGATGACTGAGAGATGTGAATGTCGCAATCAGAGCTCAGCACCTTTTCAACGGTATCCAGAGTGAATTGCGGCTTTTGCTCTTGTAGCGATCCATAGAGAGCTCCTTGATAGGAGCCACGCAGTATTATGTTGCTTAGCGACCAAATGACGAACATCGTCTTGGAGAATACGGATAATGCACGGCGATCGAAGCCATTCCACAGAGGAATCGATCCACCCAGGCAAATGTTGAGCATATTCAAAATGGGCGTACGGTTGACCTGGCCGCCCACAACGAAACTTCTGACCTTTGAAGAACTATACTTCAATAGCAACAGAACGAGTATCGCAAGAGTCAGTACGATGAATATGGAGATCCAGGACATGATGTCAAGTGGGCGGAACAGCTTTAATAAAGGCAGCCAGCGGTTTTCTACGGAATGAATTGCGAATAGCACTGGCACTTGAATACAATTAAGAGCGTGGGTGAGGGATCTTCGGCGTCCGTTGTAGCTGATTCCGCCGATTGCCATGTCCGCTTTGTCTTCAATGAGCTGGAAATGATTCGAAGCATTACGATTTCTCACATTTGAAATATTTACGAAACTTGCCATTTTGAAGCCACCGGTTGATGAGCCATTGCTGTAAATCATTCCGAAGCCCCCACTGGAATCCATCAATCGCGCTGTGAAATTGAGTTGACCTTCAAGAAAGCCTAATACCTCGGCCTCCACTCCAGTCAACTTTAAGCCAGCTGCTGTTCGATGAAGGATGAGCCATGGTGGTGAATCCACAACCGAGACGCGAATCGGACACTTGTGGAATTGCTTTAGCGGCGAGAATATTTTGAAATTACGGATAGAAAACTGGCCATTTCGAAATGAATTCACGATCACTGGACTCAAATCGAAGCATTTTTCTGCGTGTTCCAGTGGACGATAGGTCGTGAGTAGGATGTCAGTTGTGTTGAGGACGGGCAACAAAATGGTCACTTTCAAGATGAATTTCTTCCAGAACAGGCCGTAAATCTCTTCGAGCACCGTCCAATGCTGGCTCATTCCTTTCGACAGAACGACCAAATAGCTCGCTGATGCATCGAAATGATGCGAATTCAATTTGGCGATCACTTCCCTAGGAACGTCAGAATCTTAATTGGTTTTGCGGAAGCGAATGCTTCGTTTTGACTTACGCAAGGGTTGACGTAGAGTCCACCAAAATCAAGTTGAAAAGGCGATGGCGAAAGGAGCGGTTGACCTGGGTGAACGAAACGAATCGATACGATATGTATGATTTCGTCATTCCGATGACTTCCGTCAGGATTCTCTGCGATGATGCGTTTATTCCATCGGGACCAAAAGACGTCTCAGATACGACAGAAACTGAAGGCGATGCTGGAGCGAAGAACGTCAAGAGGAGCTCGGCTGCTGCTTTCGAAATTTCAAAAGTTGAGGCATCACCAAGAACTATCGGTCTGGCCGCCGTAAAAGTAGAGATCAAACAGAAAATAGCAACACAAAAATGCATGACTCGACCGCATCAACCGATTGAACCGCTTGTTGTCTCCATTTGTGTTACATTTTTTGCGCTTTTGATTTTATTCAAACCATCGGTTTAGCGCTACAACAAATAGGTCATGCAATACAATACATATGGGCACATTGTAGCAAAATGTCATCGAGCAAACTAGAAAACGGTGGCGTGACATGGAAAGTGCATGTGATGCAGAAAATCGATTGGCAAAACAGATGCGAGGCTAGCGTTAATGGCATTGCCTCGCGAGAATTATCCGATCGAGAATGAGCCTAATCAACCCACTTTGAATTAGAATTTGACGAAATACGGTTGAAACGCCAGCTTATGCCCCGAAACAAATACATGTCGCTTTCAAAAAGAACCAAGCCACCAGCGAATGCAAGCTTATTATGTATACATATATGATATCATTCGGTTGTGTGAGCGGGATGATCACAACAATTTATCGAAATCATAATTGTCGACGATGACCTGAAATCGAAACCATGTTGATTCTTCGTTCGAAGAGCAATTAGAACAACGCCGCTATTTGTTCCTGATTCGATATGTCTGTTTGAACGTTCAAAAAGGCTTTGATGTTTGACCACTTGATTGATTAAGTTATCGATTCAGAGTAAATGGCATGCGTCAATGACAGGCCCACAGGAAATATTGATTCATTCCTCTCTTTTCAGTTCATTTATGGCAGTTCGATGCACTACGCCGCGCTCTTGAAATTGCTTCTAGTGAGCACTCGGATTCAGTTGAATGTAGGCGACCCGTTGATACCACTTCCCCAAGAAGGGCCTTCACCGATATCGCAGGCTGCTGTGTCCCTTCTCAGAGAGTTCTTCCTTGCGTCGACGCCACTTTTATCCATCACTTCTGGAACGCAACGGAGTCAGTCCAAAGCGGACGAACGAACGGAGCGAATCATATCGGACGTGACGCAACAGACGAATAATGCCACTTCGTTCAGGTTCGCCACCTTCGGGAACGTGTTGAAATTGTACCGTTATCGCCGCTACAATCTGATCATCGCCGACGACGCCAATGGCCTCAAGTAAGTTGACATGCGTGCTGCTGCGTTGAAAAAGTGCCTGTGATGGGTTTTCCAGGAACATCATCTTCAAGTTGGATCCGCTCCTCTATGACTTCACCGGTTTCTATTTGATCGTTCTGTCCTCCATGATGGTGGAATATTCCTCGGAGCAGAAGCTCATATACGCCATGCTGTGGAAGAAGTTCATCGTCAACGCGGCGATTTTGATGCCGATGGATGTCGACGCCAAGAAACTCCGTCTAACGAGTTATCGCCCTTTCCGCGATGAGAACAGCTGCTTTGATTTCACGCCGGTCTTCGTCAACTATTTCGAAGCGAATGCCTTCACAATCGACCGTTTCGAGTTGTTTCAGCCCATCAAGCAATTCAATCGATGTCAGTTGAGGATTGCTGTCGTCGAGATCGTGCCATTTATCATCGTCAATCGAACAAAGTCTGTGTTAAAAGTGACTGGAATTGAAGGCGAGTTCATCAATATGCTGGTGGAGCAGTTGAATTTCACGGCAGTCATTTTGGAGCCACCGAACAACGAGCTGTCCGGGATATTTTTCAAAAATGGCTCATCAACTGGTGCGGTAGGCATGGTGAGCTTGCTCGAATACGGCAATTGAACGCCGCTAATTTTTCGAACATTATGAATGTGTCTATCACTACCAAATTTCAGCTAGCAAGACATGAGGTCGACATTGCGATGGGAGGATTCACCTACATCCCCGGTCGAGAACCGTTCATCACATCCTCCCGCCATTATAATTTCATCAGCGTTGTTTTTGCCTATCTTCCAACGAAGGATGTGCTCCGAGGCTTCGGGAATATTTTGACGTTGCTCGACCCATTCTCGGCTGACTTGTGGTGGCCGCTTAGCGGGATATTTATCTTGGCAGCCATCGTCATTCTCGCATTAAAATTCTGCCCAGTGAAAATCCGTCGGGGCGTTGTGGGTGGGTGGATCAACCGCACTCCAGTATTCAATATGATGAGTGTGTTCTTGGGCTACTCGATCACTATGCGATACTTTCCTGACCGGCGGGCACTGTCAGATTTCGCCAAAGCTCTATTCATCATTTGGTCACTGGACCTGCTTGTCGTACGGTCGACGTACCAAGGGAAGCTTTTCGACAACTTACAGCGAGAATATTACGACACATCGTTAGATACCGTTCAGAAGGTACTTCGGTCCTCAGTAAACATCAACGCTCCCGATTTCATCATCACAGGTCTGCTTGTATTCAACAACGAGACGCACCGACATCGTCCACAAAATGCCTCTTTTCAAACAGTACTACGACGATTGCGCGACAAGAATCTTTCTGGGACTGTGTACACACACACTCTTCACGTTGCTTACTTTAATTACATGAATCATGAGGAGGGAATTCTCAGAAAAACGAAGGATCGATTGGTGATGTTGCCGAACGTTATGTACTTCTCGAAGAACTCGTACTTGATCGACATCTTCAACGAAAGATTAGAAACTTTCGTCGAGAATGGATTCACTTCCTCGTGGCTTGGGAGATACAACGATCCAAGGTTCCAGCAAATGAAGGACTTCGATGCAATTGGGGGCGACCAAAGAAAAATTGAAATCCAGAATATTATGGGCGCTCTGGTATTGTGGGGCGCAATGCTGGTGGTCAGTTTTATCGTTTTCACTCTGGAATTGCTGGCGCCTAGACACCATCGGGCTCGCGTTTTTCTTGAATTTTACGTTCTGTGAGAATGATATGTAATATTTGAATGCAGAATGAAGTTTCACCGAGGAACAGCACATTGTTTATTTTTTTTTGAATCAAAGTATGACATTCGGAGACGAAGATTCGTCACATGAAACATCAAATCAGAAGATCGTGCGAGGGAGATGGTCGATTGTAAAAATGAACTAAATGCCAATGCAATGAACTTCAAATTGGAGACTGTTATGTCTAGTGAATGAGAGAAGACGTGGGGTAAGAAAATTATTGATTGTTGATTACTAAAATCACAAGCAACAAAAAATCGAAACAGCAGCAATCGGAAGGTGAACCAGACAGCGATGTCTCTGCGCTCAAGGAAAATTACAAGGACATTAGAAGGTCGAAGTGACAAAATAGCAACTGTGAGTTTGTTCCCACGTCGACATTTTTGTTTGAACGCATAACAACCGCCATTGTCTGGACATTTGATTAATTTTGTCACGACTCAGAATAAATAGTACAATTAAGCACTGATAAGTTCTGGCCTATTATTGATTTATTTCATTTGATCTTTCTACCGCAATGAGCTACGCCATTCTCTTGAAACTGATTCTAATAAGCCGCTGCATACAAATCAATAGAGGAAGTCCTCTGATTGCATTGCCCGAGGAACAGCAGTCGCAGATATCGCCGGCAGCTGTGGAGGTTCTGAGACATTTTTTTCTCGCGTTGACGCCACTTGTACGGGAAATCTTATCGATGGTTGGAGATTACGTATATCTGACGGATCGAGAACCATTCATAACAGCCTCTCATTCTTCGAAAACGACCGAGAATTCGGAGCGGAGCATAATCAGATGGATTCAATATGTAATGAATTGCAAATGTCAACAGTTTGAAATCGAGACAACATCGAAAACATTCGTAGAACGAATGGAGCAGAGTTGTCTCTTTGTAAATAGTGTAATCCCAAGGCCATCGAAAAAACAGAACAGCAACGGCATGTTTGCTGGTTCGAACTTTCTATTTGAGCGACATGTAACATTTGATTGATTCAGCCATCGCTTTAGAGCAAACAGCTTGCTCGTGGCTTCTGCCCAAAGTTTGATTAATTTCTGTCGATTTAGTTCATTTTTGACACCGGCTCTGCAATGAACTACGCCACGCTCTTGAAATTGCTTCTAGTAGGCACACGGATCCAGCTCATTAGAGGGGAATTCCTGATTCCACTACCCCAGGAACAGCCATGGCCGATTTCGCAGGCTGTTGTGTCCCTCCTCCGAGAGTTCTTCCACCCGACGACGCAACATTTAGTCATCAGTTCTGGGATGCAGCTCAATCGGTCCAGAACAGACGAGCGATCGCTGCGAATCATATCGGACGTGACGCAACAAACGAATAACGTCACTTCGATCAGGTTTCCCTTCATGGCGAGCAAGTTGAGGTTGTACCGTTATCGCCGTTACAATCTGATCATCGCCGGCGACGCTGATGTCCTCAAGTAAGTTACCGTGCGTTCTCCTGTGTTGAGGAAGTCCTTGTGATGGATTTTTCAGGGAAATTATCTCCAAGTTGAGTCCACTCCTCTACGACTTCACCGGTTTCTATTTGATCGTTCTGTCCTCCATGATGGTGGATTATGCCTCTGAGCAGAAGCTCATATACGCCCTGCTGTGGAAGAAGTTCATCGTCAACGCGGCGATTTTGATGCCGATGGATGTCGACGCCGAGAAACTCCTTCTAACGAGTTATCGTCCTTTCCGTGACGAGAGCAGCTGCTTTGATTTCACGCCGGTCTTCGTCAACTATTTCGAAGCGAATGCCTTCACAATCGACCGCTTCGAGTTGTTTGAGCCCATCACGGAATTCAATCTTTGCCCGGTGAAAATTGTTGTCGTCGAGATACAGCCATACATCATCGTCAATCGAACAACGTCCCCGTTGAAAGTGACTGGACTTGAAGGCGAGTTCATCAATATGCTGGTGGAGCAGTTGAATTTCACGGCAGTTATTTCGGAGCCGCCTCCGAACGAGCTGGTCGGGAGGTTTTTTAAAAATGGCTCGGCAAATGGTGCCTTAGGCATGGTGAGTT
>JANSTV010071861.1:0-10597 GCA_027564135.1 Lestremia cinerea
ATTCTAATGAAATTTCAATAACGAAAATCGACGAAAGGCAAAATGGCTAAAACAAACCAATTTGCATATATTCATTTCTAAATTCATTTTCATTGAATCGATGCCAGAAATGGCCCGAAAACCCCGAAGATGATGTATGCGCGGCGAATGGGTCGAACAGCCATCGGGACATGATCGAATTCGCAAATTGTTTCATGAGTGAATGCTCTTCGATTTGCGTTTCGTTCATTTCCTTTTTGGCCAGTTCCATTTCCATTCATTGCCCATTCATGCCAGCGCCTCGTTCGTTCTTCGCTTCGAACCGTTCAGTTGGTACATCGTTGCGTGCCCGCGTCCCAGCACACAATTCGCACCGTACAATGGCAAATGGCTTAGCAAACATTTTAAATAGATTGAAATTTATTTTCAGCCAAGTGATATATTGGCAGAATCTCCGTAGTCGATTTCAGCCTTCGAGCCATCGAATGAGTTATGTTTTAACTGTTTCCATCGATTGGGTGATATATGAAAATGAATGCTGTTTTCGGTTTCGTTGTTGTTGCCATTTTTCTGCCGTTTGCGTCGACCTCATGAGATGCGTTGGAGAAACGTCCGAATGGAGAGAAAAATGGTGTTGAAAGCCATTTGAACTTGTTTGCTTTGCAATTTATTTGAAGGAATCGTCTTCAAGCCCACCCACACTCGGTTTCACCGCTGAACCTTCGTAATGGGCCCCATGATTGGGCTCTCTCTTGCTGAACTGCATCGAGAGGTGACCAAGATCCGCCTAACGTCTTTGATTCGCTCGATAAACGAATAAAAGGACATAACAATTGCAAACGATCAAAATTTTGAAACAAGAAGAACCATCAACTCGATTTCCGATCTCTTTCTACAAATCGCTTTAGAAATACATCGTCAACATTCCAAGACATTTGATATGTTGATTTTTTTGCATAACAATCAATTGACTGGCATCGTTTTTCAAAGCATCATTGTCGCTGACGGCATTCCGTAGCCGGTTTCCACGAACTCCATGAATTCTGTGAGTTCCAGTAATTCCCAGCATTGATGATAAAACGATGAAAAATCATGTGACCTTCCAATTCGGTACAGGATAGTTGTTCCGAACACGGAATTCAACAGCCAGAATCAGCGATTGATTAAAGCGTGTCGCTTGAATGGTGATTGTTTGTTTTGAATTGCGATATTTATGGAGGAGCATCCTTTGGCCAGGTCCCCTGTAGAATGGTTTCTCGATAAATCACCGGTAGCGGCTGGCGGTTGCATACCTTTCGGCGAATTCTCTCGTTCTCTTGTGGTAGATGAGGGGACAAATCGTGACTCACAACAACCTTGCTAGTCGTGGCACGCATCTGGTTTGTGTCTCGGCTAACGAGAGCGAAGGCACGTTTGTCGTTTCCGTTCACTATTGTGCTTTGTTTCACTTTGTTTTCGGTTTTCTTTGCGATTCAATCTACTGACGGCTTATCTGCTGGCACAGTGAATACATATCTTGATATTATGTTGATGCGTATTTCCGTTTGCATACCATCAAGTCAATGGCCTTCCCACTAAAAATGACGAATGATTCCCGAATGGAAATTTGAACCAAGGCCAAAAGCAAACACACTGAACCAATGACGTCAATGCTATGAAGTAACCTTGAGATGTATCAGTCATACTGGATTTGAAAAGTACTTCAGATCGTCAATTGAGAACTACTCAAATTCATAGGTTTCAATCACTCGATGAAACACTCCAATCCAATCATTCGAATATTGGTTGTGCCGCGAACGGCAGGTGGAGCTGCGCACCACCCGTTCCAGTTGGGTTTTGGTTTGGAATGGGGGGAATATCAGGTGAGCAGAAAGATGCTGAGCAGAATTCCCACAGGCAAGTGCTTGTGGGAGCGCAATTTTTCGGGTATAAATATTGCACAGTCCACGCCACTCTTCAGTTTCGTTTGGCGTATGACAAGCAAGATGTTGCTACGCTTCAGTGTTGTTTGCTTGATTCCTTTCGTATCGCCATTTCCATTTCCGGTCTATGAGGATCTAGATGTCGTTGCTCTGAACGAACAACAAAGTACCAATGGAGAATTGTTCAAAAATTACCAAATGTAAGCCAAGCCAAAGCGATCGAAACACTTTGATAGAATTCTAAACCTCGCCGTTTGATCGATCGATGTCCGAGAGACGTCAAAAAGAAGTCAAAAAGACATCAAATTGACATCAAAACGAAATCGAACAGAAATGTAATCAAGAAGCTGAAAAGAAGCAATTTGTGTTCATAGAGAACGAATGACGGATCGAACTTGCGATTATTGCCGTTAAATTGACTTTCCATCAACAGATTGCTGATGAAGTGCTGGAATGATATTGATGGCATGACCCATGATGCGTCGACTGCAACCATCCCTGAAGTTCTGGGTGACTTGTATTATCTTCATTTCTGGTTTCAGAAACTCGGCCCTTTCGCGGCGCAATTAGATCCGGTTCTTACTCCTGACAACCGATGGAATTATGAAGCACTACTCGCAAAAGTTTTCAATTACGAAAACTTAGTGGATCAACAGCTGGGGGATCAACGAAAACCCCCTTATTTGACGTTTTTGAAAAACAGAGCCTTGAATTTTGGGGTAAATGAATTTCCACGCCAAAACACTGCTGCGCTCATGGTTCAGCAACTGAGGGAGTGAGTATTGGACAATCTTCAAGTAGGAAAAATCGTGAAAATCCATTTATCTACCATCTCCAGCCATGGTCCGTTGCCTATAGACGACGACTTCAGACCAAATACACAACTCGACCAAACGTAAGAATTATCTACAGTTTTGTGCCAGCACCGTACCAATCGTGATCTTCTTTCAGCGTCCGCAAATATTTCCAGAAGCTCGTCTTAAAAATAAAGGAACTCGAGACACCGTTGCGTGTCCACATCGCAACATTAAATAGAGCTTATAAGGTTGTGGCTTCCAAATTGGATGAGGTTTTGAGTGAAGAGATTTTCAACGATGAGGTCGTGCAAATAAGAACCGGTCTGCAGAATAATCCCATAGCACTCGACCCTTAGCCAACCGAACATTTTTCGGGGCTATGAGGCAACTTGTATGCAGAAGGCCGTGAAATTGCTGGGAGATTTTCCTCCCACTTGCAGTCTAAGGGTTAATTGATGCTGGTTGTGTGATATACTAACGGGATTGAGCGAAATATTCTATTGTTGAAATTTTTCGGAATCGAACGCGTTTGCGAAAATAAACTGAAAACGAAAAAAGTTGCGCGTGTCTTCAAAACACGAACTGAATTCATAATCGACATCAATGAGTCGAAACGGAAAATCTAAAAAGAAGCTGCTCCGAGTAGTCTCTTTGCATGCAAGACAAAAGTCTATGTTGCGAAAATACTTGCCTTTCATAGACAAGATAGCCGTTGAACCACTTTTCATCATCCAGTTTGAATCGATTATCCAGAGAGAATCAACCGCATATCTGTCGAATGTTCCTCTGCTGGACCATTTTCAATACATCAAACGAAATGGCATCTTTCAAATTCAAATTTATTTCTCATCATTTCAATTGAATACAATTTTTATTTCATTCAAATCGCCTAACTACTAATTTATGATAACATTTTTTTGAAAATAATGATAATTTACTCCGAAAAGCAATTGAAATGAATTGTGGAAGAAAAATAAAATGGATTTTTTTTTTTTTGAATTATGCCAATAAATATGAATGATTTGAAAAAATCTCATGGAAATGTTTGTCGATCCATTTTGTTGATTTGAATGGTTTGCCCCTCGGCAATTGAATCGACGATCGAAATGGATGGAAATGAATGATGTTCGGACGAAACGTTCCCGCACGCGATTTGAATTCCGCTTTCGTTTTCGACGAATCAGTTTCATCTCACTGGAGCAACTATGACTAGAAGCCACTTTGAGGATGATGTGCCTCCGTTGTCGTTATGCCCTCGCGCTAGAGGTCCAGCAGCTTGTGCTGTCACAAGCCCGCCTTGGAATAGCATGTGGTGGTCTTCTCACGCGAGTCATTCTAGTTCGAATTCTCCGAGCGACACCAATGAAATGAACTAATAGACAAGCTCTGGCTGCGTTTATTGACCAAAGACAAGCCCTGAACTTCAACTCATCCACTGAGTTGTGTAAAATTCTTTAATCAAAAGCTCAACATTACATTTTTGATATTAAAACCGGAATTATAGCTCTCAAGAATCGATCACCGATCACTGATCACCGATCAGGGATCCCGACCATCTCTTAGCAGATCAACTAACACAATGATTGCGTTGATAACAATTGCTCAAAATGAGTGCTTTGGCTTGATACCGTTTCGGCAGAGATTGCACGAATCGACAGCAGCCCAAAGCCGAAACGAAAACAAAGGAATAGAGACATTTTGTATATTTTGTTTTTCTTTCTTTCTTTTGTAAAACTCTCATCGAAATGCTTACACTATTATCGTTTATATCGATCTCTTTCTCTTTCTAAATTAAGTAACTCTCTCTCTTTGATAACTATTCGGCTAAAAATTGGTAAAAATCCCATGTCCAAATGTATGGATGTGATGGTGTCATGCCCATTGGAATGTGGCTGTGAGTATTGAACATGATTCGTTCGCTTCAAGTGAAATAACGATCGATGAAAATGGTTGGTTGAATATTTATTCGATTTTTTTTTTTTTTTTTTTTTTCTTTCAAAAAATCAATTATTTTCTCAAACAGTGACGATTCCCTGCATCGAATAGTCCTCTTCAAAAAACCGGTAAACTAACACTAGTTTGGAAGAAATCGAGGTCAATCTGAGGAATCAGCGATTCTTGATTTCAACGGCGGTGATGCAAAACGGTAATACTGGAATTCTGCTCCAGTCCTCAGTCAACCGGCATGAAATCAACAAATTGGTGATTGAGGGCGTCCACCCCCTCCTCCTCAACGCGCTAACGTGAGTCAGTCACACGAAAAAAGTCTCATTGAATTGAAATTTTGCCAGCAAATGTTTTGAATTTGTGACTCACAAATTTCCACGACAAACGAAGAGCAATTGGAAAATCATGGGGACGAATTTTGGGGAAAATGTAGCGAGAAAATTAAATGAGAAGTATTTGATGGAAAAATGACGAATGGGAAAGGACATTCTACTTGGATTTGGGTAGATTTGCGATATTATCTAACGCTGACGTAACATTATTCGATCGATTGATGAATGGCACCTGTGGAGCGGAGAGACAAAGTGAATTAGTACTCGCGGAAATCGTCAAACGCAGAGGACGATGGAACTTACAGCTGCACGTTGATCCTCCATCCGACCACCCTGGACACGCATGATCAATGAGAAAAAGTCCTCATCAGGTACTGTGGCACCGGCATTATTATTCTGCGGCACACCATTGTCGTCGTTCATGAGTCTGGCTGGCGGTTCACCCTGTTCGACATCAATGGTGACATTCGGACGTGGTAGCTCAGAGCGCTGCTCTTCTAAACGGGATCCTTGACAGCGCATCAGCATGTCGAGGAATGCATCGTCTGGGGCCGGATCGAGGGTATTTGTACGTCGAGTTTGGCTGATGGGCGGTCGTCGAACACCGACCAGACCCGGCAATTGGGCACGTTGCTCGTCCATGCGTTCCGACTGTAAATCGGCTATCATCTCCAACAAGGCGTTTCTACTGAAATCGGTCAATCGGTTTAGATGCCGTCCACTAGACGAACCACTGCTTGGGTCTCACCTTGCTTCCTTGGGCACCACACTGGACGTCGGTAGGGCTGGTAAACTGTTTTGCGGTACGAGCGGCTTTCGAATGTTTGTGTGCGCTTGAACCACGCTATTCGCTGGTCCGATAACTTTCAACGAGCACCGTTGATCATCCATCCGTTTGCTTTGGGACTTTGTCAGCATATCGAAGAAATCCTCCTCATTGGCTGGCTTCAATGCCGCAGCAGTGCCGGACGTACTGTTTTCATTCGATGTGGAATCACTTTGATTTTGATTTGCGTGTTGGGCACGTTTGCCATCGGGCGTTAACTGCAATTGAGATGTAGAGAGATCGAGAGCCATTAGTTCCCGTCGACATCTTTCGTTTGCCATGGTCAGCGTGTCTCTGAGACGGTCAAATGTTCTTCATGCAAAACATGCCAAACACAAAAAAAAAATCAATGATGAATGTCATGCAAATACCGAAATATCATCGGCATGAGAACGAAGCGAAACGAGGCGAAACGAGGCGAAACGAGGCGAAAACAAAAGAAAATTCAACAAAAACAAAAGAAAAACAACAAAAAACCTTAATCAAATCCAACTGTTCCATGCTTTGGCGTCGTACCCTAATATGTCTGCTGGAATTCTCTCGAACCGAATTGATTTGAGCGGAGATGGTTGTGGTGGTTTTCTCGGACGAATCGGTATCGGCTTGAGATTCATCGACCGAATCATCATCCGGCGGTAAATCGGGTAATCCAAGCATTTTTCGTAAATCAGACACATTCATACGGGCGGTTGCTTCACCAACGGAGTCGCCGAGCTGCGAATAGAGCGAAATTAGAAAACTGACATTTCAAACGCAACGATTCAAAGGTCCTACATCCTTGGCCAGGCTGTAGTGTTGTTGAGCGTAGTTCAGAGCTCTCTCGTGATTCCCAATCGATGAATGGGCATTGCCCAAGCTCCAGCAAGCGCGAGCCTCACCGACTTTGTCTCCCAATTCTTGAGCAATGGCCAAATGACGCTGATGATACTCAATGGCAACGGGAAAATCTCTCAGCAAAGTGTAGGTATTGCCCAGACTGTAACATGCCTGAGCCTCAACAGCTCGTTCACCCAAATCGATGGCCAATGAGAGGGTTCGTCTGAATTGTGAAAGAATTGTCAGTTTCGAACTCGACCAGCAGAGTTGAGCCCATTCTTGACTCACTTGTAATGATCAGCTGCCTGTTCAAATTGTCCCAAAAATATGTAGGAATTCCCCAAATTGCTATTCGCTCGACGCTCAGCCGGCTTATCTCCGAATTCCCGAGCGATCCTCAAACGTTCCTGCAAAACAAAACAACGAGTCAATCCCGATCATTTCGACCGAATCGCACCTTCAAAACGCACCTGATGATGTTCAATAGCCGCCTCAAAGTCTCCCAACAAATAGTAAGTGTTGCCCAAATTCCCGCAGGCTCTACCCTGAGCGCCTCTATCGCCCAGCTCTTTCATCAGCGTTAAATTTTGTTGATAAAAATCAACGGCTTTCATCAGCGCCTCTTTGACATCATCGGAAAAGTCTCCCGGATCCGATTGGCCCATATGCTTGCCTTTGGCGTGATAGACATTGCCCAAATTGTACAATGCTCGACCTTCCGACAATCTATCACCCAATTGTCGAGCCAATGTCAAATGTCGATCACAACAAATAGCTGCCTCATCAAAGCGTCCCATCACTTTGAGAGTGTTTCCCAAATTGCCCGATGATTTCGCCTCGCCCAGTTTATCGTCCATCGATCGGGCCAATGTTAAATCGAGCTTGTGGTACTGCATGGCTCGTGTGTAATCGCCTAAATAGAAATAGGCATTTCCTAATTGACTGTATATGGCACTCAACGTTCGCAGATCATCGGTTCCTGCTTGTATGGCAGCCTGTGCGGGACGAGAAATCAAACGGATTAGTTCCTGACGGGGGAGGCGTGGGCCCATGGGCTTCGAGCAACCTACTTGGAAGAATGCGACACCAGCTCGACAATCACCCGATTTGCATAATCTCTCTCCTTCCAATGCCAGCTCCAGACACATGGATGATCCATCAGGATTCTGTGGAAATGCCGTTCGTTCAAACGAAACGACCAACAACAACAACAACAACAAGAGAGAATTAATCGTTTGTTCACAACGAAATGGTCATTAAGTCTGTTTTAGTTAATTCATAATGCCCTTTCGGGCAAAACTGTTCGTTCATTGTCTTTGTCAATTCGTTTGGCTGAACCGACCGAAAGACTAGCCGACCGGTCGACGCGACCCAACAGACGCTGTTTCCATTGCACAATGAGTCAAACTGTACAATATTCGTTCATGAATGGAACACATGCATAGCGGCCAAGACAAGCGACAGACAGTGCCCAAGGAATGTCATTGCTGTGTGTGGTGCGGGCCTGTGCGACAGAGACACGAGATAACAAAATGAATTTAAATCCAAATTAATCAACGATTCCATGAGTCATGAGGCCGCATACCGATCATTTCACTTGGAATGACGATTCGCGACTTAATTAAATCATAAATGATTGATGAGTGTGTGCTTGTGTGCCGTGCATGTGTTTGTGCCTGTTGTTTTTCCATTGGCATCAACCAAGACTGACTGACTGAGTGACTGATATCTGAGCATGCTTGCAGCTAATTAGCCATTTGATTGATTCAAAGAAATGTGTTTACACAGAAATGTGTGTTGTTTATCGCCCAATCGTGTAATGCGTGCATTGACTGAGTGTGCATTGAATGGGGCACAAAGAATGGAGAAGGCCGATGTCCATGTCGATGATATCGAATTGAGAAATCATTGTCGTCATTCGGTTTGATTTCATTAGAAATTCATTGGATGACAAATCGCTTTCGTGGAATGAGTGTCCACTTCTCATCACCACCTGAACCCCACTGGCAATCTGTCGTTGCGTATGTTGAGCACAATTTCGAATTTGACCGATGCATCGGTCCATTCGGTTGTCCGGAATTCGTTACGGGGGTCACAATTTGGCTGAGCCATTGAATCGAACGTACCTGCGGTGCTTCGTTGCTGGTCAAATTGTCCGCACTGGCCGATAGCGACGACATTATCGAAGACGGAGGCCCGAATGCCCGATCAGTTTCACAGCACGATTTCTGAATGTTCGGAAAACGTTTTGTCGTCGACGCGAACCAACCAATAGTTTCCAATCGAAATAGCTGCCTTATTGATTCACGGGAATGTTTGCACGAAAACGATTATTATTCTTGGTTTGGATATTTTTGGGATGCGAGTTTGTTTGTTTGCTCGTTCGCTTTTCTGCGCTTCTCGTTTTCGCTTATTATTATCGCTTCGACCGATTTCGCTCCTATTTTTTTCCGCGTTCGGTACGTGTTTTCTTTTCCTTTTGGCTTCGTTTATTTGTTTGTGGCCACACGATAAACGAATGAAAACAACAAAACCGCAAAAATGATAATCAAAACGCAAAACGATGAAGAAAAAACAAAATCAAACAAAATTCACACACAATTCACGTTGAAACGCAACAACAATCATCGATGAAACATTTTATTTGGTGGCCTTTTCCCGAACTCTGACTAAGCTGGTTGCATTTCGGTGCGAAACAATATTTTTCAGTTTTGTAATTCAGTAAACATGGAATTCATACACAAAACATACAACACACACAACACATATCACGTTGACACATACCATTGCACACCCAGCGGGAATGCATACATTGGTCGAGCGGAGAATGGTCGTTATGAGCGCAACCCATGCGATGGCATATAAACCAGACCAGTTAGATTGAATTGTTTGGGTTGGTGTTTTGCTCTCTTTCTCGCTTCATGACGGACGCCATTGACGTGATTTCGAATTGAAACCGTCGTTGAAAGAAAGTGAAACGGGTGGAATCTGCTTTGCCGACGCTTTGTATGTTGGATTGGCTTGGCTTGGATTTGCTGGTGTTCGATTTGGCTTGAGGGGTGACGGTTTATACGCTTCATGACTCATGATGAGTGACTCATCTGGCTACGGTTTGATCTTTCGGGTTCAGAATCTGTAAGGGATATCGAGTCGAAGACGGCGTTTCGGTTGACCGTTATGGGGGTGAATGAAGAATCTGGGCTGAATTTGAGGAGTTATCGGGAGTTTGAATCCTGGAAGGGCTTCTTGTAATGGCATTGAATCCAGAATGATGAATGTGAACTCACAATCGGAATCGATTCGAGATGTAAACTCATCTAGCTCTTCCACCACTGACAGCTGTCAAACAATCGTGCTCAATGTGTGTTGTTGTTCGAATCGTGTTCAAAAAGCCATCCAAAGCATTCCAAGCAAACCTCATTCTCCTCCGACAACGGCCATGTGAATCGTCAGAATGGGCAAGACAGCCAGCGAAGAGCATTTGCATTTATCGAATCAAATCAAGAAGGTGCACAAAAGTTTGCGAAAAGCAACGAAAAAATTCGGAGCAAAGTCCGCATGGAGCGAGCATTTGAAATGTAAGTCCAGCCTGAAGAACTACGCGGCGGCAATGCGAGACCTGGCAACGAATCATTGGCAGGCCAATGATTTGAAATCGAACACCAAAGTGGAGCAGAGGAGTCGGATTTTGTGGTCGGTGAATTATTGCAGGGAGTACTTTCTAAAGGACGGCATTGTGGTCGGTCTGCGAGAGCGAGAGGCGAGGATTTTGAAGGAGGTGTCGCCGGTGGAGGAGAGCCCAGTGAGCGAGGAGATGCTCAAAGTTGGCCCGTTGAGGTACGAGGGAGATCAGTTGGTGGAAAAAGTGAGATTGTTGGACGTTGGAAGCTGTTTCAATCCGTTCAAGGAGTTTTCCGAATTCGATGTTACTGCCGTGGACATCGCTCCCGCTGTGGATGAGGTTTTCGAATGTGATTT
>JANSTV010071872.1:0-10594 GCA_027564135.1 Lestremia cinerea
TCTACCATATTTGGTGCATTAAAAGCCACCCAAATATGTAGAAATCCCACAGCAAGAGATCTATTCGAAGAACTCACTGGTATCGCTGCGAATTCCCCATGAGACCATAAAACTCTTACGATAGTATTCGGTTAAGCGTATTCATTCATTCGAATTAAATCAAATATTATGTATGTCGCTCCTTTGTTGAACTTCATTTTTGGTAATTGAAGTTCAACAAAGGAGCTCTTTTATCACACATTTTTGAGAGAATCTGAGTTTGACCACTGAGACGTTTCCAATTGCATGTTACTTCGTTCGGAATGAACGCAGTTTCATCGTCGTGTAAGTGCAAATCTAAAATTGATGAAGATAAAAAATAAAAGATAAGAAATGTGTTATTTCGGAATAAAGCGAAAGCGCAACTGTCGTTTTTTAAATTACAAATTACCCCCAGCCGTTTTCAAGTCCACCCCCTGGGGCACATCATACCCATTTATGGGTCTATCGCGAAATCAAGTGATTCTAACATTTTCAGTCATTTCATTTTCATTCGTTCCATTATCAATTGGACCATTCGAAAAATCGGTATTTTTTCTGTGCGCTCGAAAAACATTTAATCAGCCAAATGGGGGACAATTGAATTCATTTCTTCATTCATACTTTTTATAGGTTATATGTTATATAAATAATATAAATCTTGTCCGAGTTCATACATATGCTCCATCGAGCGGTCAACGTTGATCTTCCCAATTGTTTCAACGACTCACGTAACGTTTTTTTGAATTGGATCCGATGGCTGGCCGCTGTGGTTGCCTTGATTGGGGCCTTGTCGGCTGGCAGGTGAAGGACCCAATGAAACTTTGAGTTCTCCCGGTCCGACCGCAATGGGGTTTTCCGGTCCGGTCATGATCGGATCGAAGAATCCGGTCCGGTCAAACCGGACCCGACGATACGGTCCGGTCAAAACCAGACCGTGGAAATCGCGGCAACAATCATTGGGCGGAAAAACTTTTTCCAAAAAACCGCGATTCGCGAAAAATCCGCGGCTCGCGGAAAAAGCCGCGGATCGCGAAAAAACCGCGGATAGGGAAAAAAGCCGCGGATCGCGAAAAAAGCCGCCAATCGAATCGACCGGGTTTTGCGATCCTCCAAAGAAATCACTGTGGCTCGCACTGAAAAACTTGAACATCCAACTATCTACAACACGCAATTTAATGGTGAGCCGGTGGTTGTTGATTCAGAAATATTATCACGCTCGATCGAAGATTAAATGAAAATTCAAAGAAAACATCATATTGCCACATTGAGTTCGCATCGAGGCATTGATTCTGGACCAATTCCTGGAAATCACGTAATATTTTTTCACCGAAGCATTTATTGTGTCTGGTTCGATTGGAAGGTGGCTGTTTCGGGGATATAGTCGCATTTAAATGTATTCTCAAGCGTTCGATCGATGATTCAATGTAAACGCATTGACTTTGGTGAGTGAACTCCTTTGAGATTGTAGGTTATAGGTTTTACTCGGACAAGATTTATGTGTCAGCTGCGATCTGTAAGTGACGAAAGAAACAGCTTTAAACAATCCAATAGCCAATGAGAGGCAACTCTAACGGATCAATTAATTTGCAATTTTAATGCGATTTTCAATTGAGTATTGTTTTCCGGCAAATCGGTCATTTCGATCGATTTTAGTTGATTCTAATTAATTGAACACTTCTTGTACATAACCGCCAGCAGCGGATTCCTCTAACGGACAATCACGTTATTTAATTAACAACCACATATAGCATACTCTTCGATCAGTCACGGTCAATTTTTTCTCAATTTTGAACCGTTCACAGGCAATTTTCGCTGCGTCAAAAAAAGTTGAGTTTGATCATCGTTCACGCCCTGGTTATGGTACAGGTGAGTCTTCCGGACTGAGGTCAAATATTGAAAGATTCTCAATCATTAGATGCGTGTATTATTCCCTTCCCTTCTTGGGTTCTTCGATCAAAATTTCCAAGCGGTTTTTTCGTCAAGATTTCGGCTTAAGCCATCATCAGGACAATTCGCCCAACAAAGAACGCTTCACGTCATCCAACTGTCATATTGATCGCACAATGACAGCATCTTGACAGCATATAGACGTCGCTTTTTTGCTGTTTTTCTTAAATTAACGAATTTTTGGGGGCAAACAACATAGTTTTGAGCAAAATCTGCAAAGAATTTGAATAAACCGCAATTTGGAAAAACAGCAAAAAAATGCTGTCGAATTCTCAAAGAATTCCTTATTCATCTTTGAGTGAACAATGTGTTTGTTATGGAAGGAACTATGCGAATGCAAGTGATGTAAGTGATGTTTGTTACATCCGCATAGTTTCTGAAATATTGACAAAAAATTATTTGGAAATTTTTATCGAAGAACCCAAGAAGGGAAGGAGATAATATTGAAATCATCACGATCGAGAGAAGAGAAGAGAAATTAGATGCATGTCTTTGTTTGTGTGGAAGGTCATGCGATGCAATAGCAACAAGACGATTGAGGCTGACTTGATCACCGAATTCAGCATAACATCAAGACAAAATAATATCAGTTCAGCCAGCGGTCAAGACAGTGGGAGTTCGGGACGAGATAGCGATTTGACGTTTAGTAGCGCAGGTTTTGCTAGTACCACGGAGGTTGGAAAGAGCGCCGATGATCCGACAACGCGCCAATCTACCAGCGAATCGACGATGCTCGTCCAAAAGCGAACCACCATCGTTGCAGCAAACACCGCTACCAAAGTAAACTCTAATCAACGTCCGTTCAATATCATCAAACTAATATTTTGATCGAATTTTTCGCAGGTTCGCAATGACGATCACAAACAGTATCGTTCTCGAGAGGCACTTTATCAGGATGAAAGCCAGAAAGAACCCGTATGTACAAGATCGACTATTTATTAATTTACTTGGGTTTGCGGCCAAACGGGCGCATAGATCATATTTTCGGCTTCGTCGCCTCTGAGTTTTGCTCTCAGTCACATGACACTTCGAGTGCTTTGCGTTGAATTTTATATGAAATTGAATTTTATAAATTGGCAACTAGACCTTTCACTCGATAGTCGTAGTTCTCTCAACATCTGTCCATTGTTGCAGGCTGAAGGTTCACATAAGCCAGCTCATGGATTATCCAACCAGTGTTGAACGCCGAACTGGTGGCAATAACGTACGGCAAGAACGGAAGACCAAGAAGAAGAGATTGGCTTGTCATCGAATAATGCGGAAGTGAGTTTGGCAAATGCCGACAATCAAACGCACTCACCGTAAAAACAGTTTTTAGTGAAAGCGCATAACAGAACGAAAATAACGAAATATGTATCAAGTTGAATTCGCATTGCTTTATAGCATTACGGAATGTGGTGCAATGGCGTTTACTTCGACAAAAAAATCTTCCACCATCCTATTTGTAAACGAAGTATTCGTAATATTTTCCACATCAGCCTGATGATAAGCGGCTAATTGCAAGGTGTGCTGCCTATCGTTCAGTCATTCGCTCAACGGCTTGTGGTGCTGCTGGTACTCGTGCTGTATTTAACCGTTTGTTTGCTTCTTCGGATCGCTGGAAATTTTATTTTATTTTCATTTCGGTTCGAACATATTTTTGCATTCTTCAACAATGGCCTGCTTATGGCCAAATTTTTTTTTGGGAAGAAAAATTAAGTTTTATTTTTCTGAGTGTGTTGATTATTTATTTAATTAATTTTATTTTTCATCTCAGTCAGTTTGTCTGGGTTTTGATGAAATTTCCGTACGTAATTCACGTTGGCACCCGAACCATTTTAGCCGGGCTCAAGGTTTAGCTTTTCGCTTTGTGTAGTTCAAAATCTCAGAAAACCATGTTTTCAATAGTACATAAATCATGCTCACACTAGTCAGTCGTCAAAAGCAGGACCGAAGTCGTTGCGGTCAACACTTGAATGGCTTTTTTAAAATTATATAAATTATATCAGCGTTGAGATATTCTTCGCGCCGTTGTGATTGCGACCGAAAACCATTTCGTTAGGACAGCGATCGGTTCAGTGTTGGCACACTCGAATTCTGTCTATCGGGAATGTTTGTCCTGGGTCAGTTAATTAACTGCCGCGATGATTGTACTTTCGATTAAATCGTAAGCAACCAGCACATTTGGCCGTTGAAAAGCGTTTATGGGTCAAAAGTACTGCGATGCATTTCGGAGGGTGGCTTGCATTAATTTGGCACGTGCTAAGCGGATATGCCTCCTGATCCCCAGCGCAACACCACGATTGCTATCACCTCAAAACACAACAGTGCTCTTCCTCTGCATCAGCACACCGGCTATTTGATCATACGCCTTTTGTGTCGTCTTCAATTTACTCCACATCAGGTGGGTCATTTGTATGCGCATATTTGCTTTTCACTTCATTGCTGTGAGCCTGTTGAGCTAGCTCAATCGCACGGATTCAGTCTAGACCGTTTCTTTTGACGATCCCAATCTCCAGTTCCACCTCGAAACTATAAACTTTTTAAATACGTATCATTCGTTCTGTTTCTTTTCGTATGTAGATGGTACGCGTGGTACATTTTAATAAGATCAGCATCTAGAGCGACGTAAGGAGGATTGGCGCGGTATCTTTCAAAATCGTTAGCATATCATTTAGGTGGAGTGAATGGACGCTGCATGTGAGTTGGCACGTCTACGCCATTGGTGTTGAATGGTATAGCGTACGTCTTTCCACCGCGATTACTCCATGTCATCACGTTCAACAGTGAACAGAAGGAATCGAAAGGTAATACGCTTTCATTGAAAGTGTTGAACTTATAGTGCCTGGCCAGCTTCAAAGAGAGCATTAGTTCATGCAACCCTCTGCGGTTGTTTGTGCTTTTCTTGCGGAACATTCTCCTCAGGCGAGGCTTGGGTTGAGTATGCTGTTGGACCGCGGTTGCCCAGTAGACCTGCATGTGGCACGTATTTGATTTGGATTTGGAAAAAGGAGACATCAATTTCATGATCCGTTCATTCAACATCAACGCAATCTATTTTTAACTTACAGCGGCAACCTTCTTCGTTTCTTTTTGTTTTTGCCATTTGGCTAGTTGCCTCGATCGATTTCCAAAAAGCTTTGTTTTTTGGCGATTTTTCTTCTATCTCTTTTTCCCTTTTCGTCTTTTTTTATTGGCCATTGTTAATCTCAAAGAAGGAAAAAAGGGCTGATTTGAATGTGCTTGGAAAAGCAAGAGTGGTTTGGAAAAAATATCGAATGTGTCGTTTTTCGCATTTTCTACTGTATATTTTTAACTTGATTCACGCGAGGGTTGGAATCCGCCAATAATTCAGTGTCTTCGATGTAAATGAGTGGCGCTAAGATGAGCGCTACCCGACCAATAAAGATTTTCTCGAAACCGGTGATTGCATCTGAAAAAGCTTTCGCCTTTACATCTCAAATGCGACTGAAAATCTTTCCCAATCGCGAAATTCCACTTACTAAATCGCTGTTCCTGGTAGGTGGCCTATTTATCAGACACGAGCGGCTCCATTCCAGTCACGCAATTACGCAGTCGACCCGGCTCTTCTTATGTCGCCGCTAACGATCTTGACTCAAGGCGGCCTGAGCAATGGGATCAAAACTACAACTATCGTTTGCGGCACAATAACACCCGCGTCCAACGTAAGTAAACTCATATTTTCTTCAAGAATGCGTTTAAATCAATCTCCTTCCACAGACATTGAGGCGGAATGCCAAGATGACTACATGAAAATACGGATTGGCTTCAATGGATCCTTTACGGGGCTACTTTACTCCGCAGGTAATATTCCCTGTGGGACTGAACGGATTAATCTGAAGAACAGTTCTATAATGTTTCGAACCTTAAAAGTGAAGCATTTGAAAATCTTTTCTCAAGGCTATGTCGATTCCGATTGACAAAAATACGTTTTGAATTAGTAAAAGCAACCACACTCATGAGTGTCCATTCTAAAGGAATATCGTTTCGTTTTCTGATGAAGTCAAATTTGTTCGAATTTTTCGTCCGAGGACTCGAACATCGTTTCGTCGGGTGATAAGCCAGCTGGTCATTGCGCAGACGATGTTTAACCTCTTGGCTTTAGAATCCGAGTTTATTGTTGATATTGACTTGCATCAACTGAGAGATAACTGACTCAACGATCAAGCTCGGCTTAAAAATATTATTCGAACTTCTCACTAAGTATTAGGATTCGAAGCATTATAGAATTGTTATTCTGGACCTGCTCGAATAGGTATGCCACGACACGGACCTGCTCGATTTCTTTCGGCCATCAATCTATATAATCGGGGTTTTTATTACGCCCCTTGTATTATTTACTCTTAAACCTTACCTCAAACGAACTCTTGCAAATATTATGTGAATTTGTGATGATTTCAACGGACAGAGCCGTTACTCAATTTCGAATGAATTGATTCGAGGAAAATACAAACTGGGTTTTTTTTTCATTAATTTGAAAATACTGAGAGTCGATACGAGTACGATAGGTGCTTTTATTACGACCACCTCGAACGAATTGTTTGAGCATAGCAAGATGCGCACGTGGATTGTGTCGATGCGGTTGCGAATGTGATGAATTATTTTGATATTTTTCAAAGAGAATTCGAAGATAATTCGTACGAGGTGGTCGCAATAAAAGCACTTGATGCAATGGAATATCTTGTTATTTATCAAAGTAGTAGTAAATTATCTTTATTGATAAAAACTGATCCAATAATTGATTTGCCTTTCGACACAGTATACTGATCAACCGTAGCAATGACATTTTTCGAATATTTTGTTTTGTATATTTATTAAAGAGGTGGTAGTGATTCGCTACTGTTGAAGTATCCGCAAGGAATCTTTCACGATGGATATCGTAATGTTGTCCAATCTTTCGTTCTAGAGCCTCCGCGTTGTTTTTAGTGTTTTCACCGTGAATGGTGGAGGAGGTTACTCCTCAGCTTGGCTTATATTTGTCTCCCAGCGGACGGTAGACACCGATTGATTTCGATCTGCTGGTTGCGACGATGTCGGAGTACCGCGAATCACCATTTGAAATGCGAATCGTAGTGCAACTATCAGTTTTTAGGGCGTCACAAACTCTGTGATGTCGTGTATCCCTCCCCTTCAGCATTTTTCTATGATGTGAGGCAACGTTTCGTACTTTTCTCTTGCGAAACTTTTTTATTTTAAATTTTCCAGATTAAGATCGTATTTCGACCGAAATTCCAATTCCGTTTTAAATACGATTTAGTTTGACATTAGGTGCCTTTTTTGTACCACTTCTTTCGAATTATTTTTTAATAAACCCAATGTGGCACAAGCAACACGACACGAGTTGTCAAAATAAATAGAAAACAAGTACAAAACAATTCGATTTTGTTAAAAAGTATTCGAGAAATAATCATAAACTGATTTTTCGGCTATTTATTTTATTTTTCTCGAATACTTTTCGAGTTATTTGCAATTTTTTTCGCACTGCCGATTTGAAACGAATTGTTTTCGAATAAAATGTGCGCTTGAGTTAGAAAACGACGAAGAGCGTTGCATTTGACTTATTTTACCGATTTTTTTTTATTTTGATAAGCCGTGTAGTGGCACAGCCACAGCACAGTATATAATTGTAAATCTTAGAGTCAATTAATTGTTATCAAATTTTCTTTTCATTATGGTTATTGCCATCGCAGTCGTAGCTTACTAAATATGTAGGTATGAATGTACATAGATTTTGAAAAAGTCGATGTCTTGAAAACTGATAAAAACAAAAACAAATGATGTAAAAGTGTGTTGATCGTATATTGAAAATATCTTTGGCCATTTGGTCTCTTTACTTCCCAAGAAACTTGCCACAATGATACGATCGAAATTCAATTGACTTTTTTTTCGTCAGGTTACGCGTACGATTTAGACTGCATGTATATAAATGGTTCTGGTCGAGAATATTATGAATTTTTAATTCAGCTGAATCGATGCGGGACACTGGGCAAGAATGCCATTAACGAAAAATCCCGTGAAAACCCAACAAATTTCATGTGGAACACAATCACCGTCCAGTACAATCCGCTAATCGAGGAAGAGTTCGATGAACATTTCAAAGTAACGTGCGAGTATGGATACGATTTCTGGAAGACGGTAACCTTCCCATTTTTGGACGTCGAGTAAGTCTCCTCTTAAATCTGCTCGTGGCATTAAATATTAATGGGGATTATCGTGTGATTTTCTCACTCCCAGGGTGGCCACCGGAAATCCTGTCGTGTTCACGCTCAGCCCACCAGAATGTTATATGGAAATCCGGAATGGTTACGGAATTGCTGGAAATCGAGTGACGGGACCGGTTCGCGTCGGTGACCCATTGACGCTGTTGATTTACATGAGGAGCAAATACGATGGCTTCGACATCGTGGTAAATGATTGCTATGCTCACAACGGAGCCAATAAACGTATCCAATTGATTGATGAATATGGGTAAGCCTCATAAACTTCGTCTATACCATTTGTCATTGCGACGCCATTGATCTCCGAGAAAAGACAAAGTGAAACTTTGCGCCTGGAGTGATATAAAAGGAAAATTCAATGAAATAAAATGCAACGAGCCTCTGTGCTGCGGCAAATACTCGTCCATGTTACGGTCAATGATCCAAATTTGACTTCCCGAAATTTGTCCCGAACAACGGTATTCGGATGTCGGATGATTGATTTTTCTCGATTCCGGACAGTGATCGGAATCGCTGATTAGTTTTTCATTTTGATTTTTTTTTTGCCAAAATTTTCGACGAAAACCTATAAAAACAAAAACAAAATGAAACGCAAATAAGTACGAAATAATAGAAGGTTCCAAAGTGTTTGATTGTTGGGATGGGGTTAGTAAGGGCTAATTTAATTAATTTTTGTTATGTTTTTTCTTTTGCTTTCTAAAATCGCAAACTTCGTTGGGAAATTTCTACGAAGTGAGTCAATTCCCGCGGGAATTCATTTAACCGTAGCTGACAGCGCCATAGCTGTGGGAAATGTTCCAACGGAGTCGATTCACTACAAGTCAACAACATTGTCAATGTAATCACTGGACTGAAATCGTCCAGATACAATCACAGAGTGGGGGGAGGGGTGGAGAGAGAGATAACGCTTTCAATAACGCTTAATTAATTAATTAATTAATTAACAGATTCATCTTGATTAATTGGTTGCACCATCGCGAGGCAAATTTATTTCTGTAACTACCCGGGTTAAAAAAAATACCTCTGTATACTCATTTATACGTTTTTTTAGGTATATCCATACGAAAATACCAGTGGTGAAATCCAAGAAAATATTTTCACCATTAGTGGTTTTGGTGAATATACCTAAAACAAACGTATAAATATATACCGAGTATACCGAGGTATTTTTTTTGAAACTGATCGTGGCTACGAAATTTCCGATTATTTTCATTTGGGAAGCCAACTGAAACTCCAGGCACCTAGGCCACCATAAAAAGCTCTTTATTCATTCAACCCACGGAAGTGATGCAAACAGGGTGGATTGGGTCCAATTCACACAGTTCAAATGCCCAAAGTTTTTTTCCGAGAGTATGGAGATCCCAATTGAATTTTCAGTGAGATCCTGGATGAGCCACCATTTCAAACTCCGCTCCACCGTCAAGCTCCAAGCATACAATTTACTGACTCGCATCAGCTAGCTGCATCTGATGACAACGATTTCATGAAGCATATCGGCAGGCACCCCAAAAGATTGCTCCAGTTTCCAATGCCGTCAACGAACAGCTTACAAGTCACAAATCATATAAGGTCGTCCTATGTCGTTGAAAGGATTGGCAATTCTCCTCCTCGCTGTCCACGGATGATAATAGGCTATGCTTTCAATTGCCAATACAACGGACCAAATATGTTTGACTGCCGCGAACCGATTTGAGCCAGCCAGTTCATACTCGATTTTTCTCCAAGATTCTCCCAATAATCCGGCAGTTAACGCGCGGCAAGCAACCTCACATCTCATCGCAACATCTCTCGACGGCATGAGCAGCAGAAAATATTCTTCGAAAAACTTTCAAAAAAGGCAAATTCCCAGCTAAAAATTATTGCTCAAAAAATTCGAGGAGGCAGAAATAAGTTCGACTTTTACCTACGCTTCTTGATTGAGAATGACGAAACGGACATTAATCCGAAAATTTTGAATGCATCGTTGAAATTTGCGAAATTCTCGCAAGGTTAGAGTAGTATGAGTCCAGTCCTAAATCGGCAATTCCCGAAGATTTCGATTCCGCAAAGTCCTTTGCTGTGCGATGGCTTGACGCCAATTCGGTTCAGTACTGGGCTAAGTATATAGAGTTGTGAAATGAAAGTGATCCACAGCTTGATTCGAGCGAATTGGAAAAACGATAAGCGATAATAAACCAGTCGATGGGAGAATGGTGGCGCGATTGCGGGAATTTATACTATCACCGAGACTGAAAATGCATCAACATTTCGGTTGAGCGATTTGTTCCTGTGCATCTCTGTTTCTTTCTTTCCTTCCTCCGCTACATCGGTTTTTTTGGGATAATTGACAGGAAAATTGCCATTTTGAGCAATTGCCAGCGATCGGAAACTAGACGATCATCTCTTAGACGGCACTACAACCCGGCCAA
>JANSTV010071883.1:0-10593 GCA_027564135.1 Lestremia cinerea
GTATATATACGTGCCGCATGTCAAACACTTACTTCGTTTGGTGTTTGGGGACATGCGTCACGGGTGCACTACCGTGCCCCGGTGATCATTGCTTTCCTTCGGCCGAGTGTCTCGCCAATCCACCCAGACAGACAGCTCCCCAAGGGCTGGCAAATGGAACAAATGCTCCCCAACCAAGACGCCTGAGAAGGTGTCAAGGTCAGATATTCATCTGAATTGTGCGTTGTGTCGATGCCTAACAGCGCTGGAAAGACGATCGTGGGATAGGCTTGCGCCACATTCAAATCCAAAACCAAAATATTCTTGATGGTTGTCGCCAAAATCTGAGGGAAAACTGTTCGGAATGGACCAACTTCTTCCTCGTCATCTTTTATTTTGCAAGCAAAGCTCCTGTAAAAATTCAAATTAATCAGAATGTTCAAAACAATCTCAATTTCATCGAACGAATAATTTGCGTGTCCACGTAAGTGATCGGATATTATTTTGGTAAAAAAGAAAAACAGAATCGGACATGGATGCGCGAGCAGCTTTTTAACGAAAAACAAATCAATTTTATTCTTTTGAAAACGATACTCACATTTTGCTAAATTGCTCCACTGCGAAGTTAGTCACGAGGGACACAAATTCAAATCAGAACCGAATGATTTTTGAAAGCGAATTGATCAGCAACACTGCTGCGTGATGTGCTCCGCAGGAGATGCAAAACTTGACTAACGAGTGAAGTTCTAGCGCGGTTTAAATAGCTCCAAGAGAGAGCCGAAAAGCTGCGAGAGATGAGATTCGAATTCATCGAGTCATCATGGAACTTACCTCGTACGAGCTTATTACGATGTTTGCGAGGCGGTGATTAGATCGTGGATCATTAAATCTAGATTGCATGCAGAACAAACACGAAAAGTAAACAAGAGATTTTTCAAAACAATTCTCCTCAACATTACCCTGGTCGCTCTCGAGGGGCTGTTAATTCACTTCAGTTCGAAGCAAGACGGTTTCTGAAACAAATGCTCGATTAGACGATCTAAAGCGCTGATTTGGCAAACCTCGATAGAAATTGCCGGAAAGTAGCATTAAGTATCTTTCGTTTGAGTTGATAAAACAATTGACAGAATGTCAATATTTTCCACGCTTAGTGGAAAAGTTGGCTTCTTGATGTTAGTAAATAAAGTCGTAAAGGCATTTGCTTTTATCGTCACAATAATAATGCTTAATTCATACCTCCGATTGTTCGGAACGTTGCAAAGTAGCGGCTATCGTTATGTCCTCATTATTATCGGGCAGGTTGCCCATTCGCTGAGATTGGCTGTTTGGCCAATAGCCAAGCGTTGATGGTAATTTTAAATTCTTTGGAAACTCGAGCTCGATGAAATACGAATGGATCCGAAAAATTATTTAAATTCAAAAGCGGATTGACAATGATTGTATTGTTTATTGAAAAGATGGAATAAAAATGAAAACCTGAAAAAAAAACCTGGCTGTTTCAATCTCCTGTCGGTTGAAGTCCTCAAGATTGGTGAGGACAAAGCCGAAATACGATACGATATTTTTAAATTAAAGAAAGTTTATTGAAAAAATTAACCAGTTTACGCACTTCGATCGCTGACAAACGCATTATTGTACCGGCCGGAAGCTGGAACAGCATTCTCAACACTTGATTTCGGAATATAATTGTCCGCGAGGCTCTTTGAATTGTCTGCAAAGTGCATTTCGATCTCCTCCAGTGTTCGACCTTCAGTCTCCGGAAGCAGAAAGTAGATGACGATGACGCTGGAAAGTGAAGATGCAAGTGAGTCGGTGCTGATATGAATGACTTAGAGCTCACCCGATAGCAGCGAAGATACCGTAGAACCAAGCCACTCCCGACAGCGACAGCCACATCTCCAGATTGTAGTAGGTCTTAGTGGAGAGGAACCAGAAGACGTACGTGAGAGCAGCTGAGATTCCTGTGGCGAAGGCGCGTGATCTGCAAAAGTGAATTTCAACTCAATTGCGTTCAAACCATTAGCCATAAAGCCTACTTGAAGGGGAAAATTTCGCTGAGTAGCAACCAAGGAACGGTGTATAATCCAACGGATGTGAAGAAGGTCAATGCCATGTACGCGTACAAGGGTAGATAGTTGGTGGTGGCAATCGTTGTTGTTTTTGAGGCCAATTCAAATGAATTCATTCCCGAAGGCAAATACTGGTGGGCAAAAATAGCAAGCGTAACACAGCTCAGTGATGAGCCTACAGTCGAGATCAAGGTTATCACTCTCTTCCCGGTAAACCGAACGCACGCAACTAGAACGATATTGGCAAGGAGGCCGAGGAAGCCCGTAACCATCGTGGCCCAGTTAGCGTCGATGGCAACGCCATACGCCTTTAGGATCTGAACGCTATAAGGCCTCATAGCGGTCATTCCAGAAAACTGCACAATCACAAACAATCCGTTGACCAAAATGAACGCCTTCATTGTGGGCTTCTTCAGGATCTCTCTCAGTTTATCGCAAGTGTTTGCTGGTGGGTGGGTGCACTTCGTGTTGGCTTGGATGCAGTCATCACAAGACCGGGAATGTTCACTGTAGCCTTGCAATGCAGAAAACTCTGCTTGAATTGCCTTGGGTGAAACCCACCCACGCAGCCATTGGAGAGATTCCCTTGCGTCGTCAGGGCGATTTTTGGACAGCAACCAGAGTGGATTTTCAGGAATCTGTTGGAGAAATCTTCGTAGAAAAAGACAGACAATGCAAAAAAGATAAACTCACGAGGCAAATAGCAAACATTGAAATAATCGGAACAACCAAGCAAATTAACGCGACATTCCGCCATTCCAATACACTTCCCAGAAAATAAACGATGAAAAGGCCAAGCATCGATGAAATGCCAGAGCTCGCGACTAGCATTCCTCGAATCGAAGGCTGACTGAAAACAGAGATAACGATGATGATAAGAGCTGAGTTTTAAAATGAAACTTTCAAAACCAACCAAATCTCCCCTATGTAAGTGATGATGGGCGCCTCCATCAAACCAATTCCCAAGCCAAACAAGGCTGTCGCGATAAAAACCATTTCGATTGACGACGCATTGTACATCAGCGCCCATGCGATTATGTGCGGTATGTTGACGACAATCATTGCCATCTTACGACCGAGGGCTTCCCCGATCCATCCGGAGAAACAGCTTCCCAGCGGTTGGCAGATGAACGCAAGGCTCCCCAACCACGACGATTGCGATGGCGTCATATGCAGGTATTCATCTGGATTATGCACTTCGTCAATGCCGGTCAGCGCAGGTATGACAATCGTTGGGAAGGCCAACGCCAGTCCAAGGTCCAAAAGTAAAAAATTCTTGATGGTTGTCGCAACAATCTGCGCGAAAGCAGCACGGCAGGACCCAGCTTCGGGGTTTACCTCGCTCATGATTCTAGAATCGGAAAGTGAAAGCAATGTTTCAGCGAGATTGTTTCCCGCCAGACCGCAATGTTGGCAAATAAAAAAAGATTTGAACGCGTCAATGTCAATTGTCTGACAATAAACCCAATTCATTTTGGAGTGTTTGACGAGCAAACAAAAGCACTTTGATAAAAATCGTACAAACTGGTTTGAATCACAAACAAACAACAAAAAATCGTATTGAACGAACGAACTTGGCTCACGTGTTGCTGCTTTTTTTCAAACGATTAGTTCCTCGTTCGGGATATCCAAATAATTTGCCGAGACAAATGACGAACTTTCAACAAGCGTCGATATGCAAAGCAATACACAAAATTCTAAACAACCGGAAAATTCGTGAATGATCGCAACCGCACTGAGGTCGATGAATTGCCTTCGATCAAATGAGATTTGTAGCAAACGATGCGCAGCAAATGAGCTCTGAAACTGAACTGAAACAAAAAGATCATGAGAGCTGCTGGGCTACAATAGAATAGTCAGAAAAAAGGCGCATTTGCCCATGCATAGATGATAATCATGTCGATCTTCGCCGCGTTATGTTTTTCGCATTCAAGCATTTGCCAAACGTTTACTCTAGTTGGATGTATCGCTGTCGAAGCGTTGATTCATTTTGATTTGTTATTGGCTCCAGTTGAATTCAATTTTTCAAATTTTCATTGAAGTGGCCGGCTATTGCCACTAAAGAAAAACAGAACCATAAATATCAACTCATCTGTTGGTTGAAACAAAAAACTAGAAGCGTTCATTTTCCCCAAAAATCTTTGAGTGTTTATTGAATGGGATGGACTACGCCCTTTTGTCATTAACGTAGGCGGGGTTGTCCCAGCCATTGGCCTTCGCTGAAGCATGAACGGGATCTTCAACGGTCTGACCGGCCTTGTAAGCACCTTTTGCAATTTTAAGGTCAAATATTGATTTGGAATCGTCTGCGAAATGATTTTCGATCTCTTCCAGAGTTCTGCATTCAGTTTCCGGGAGCAGGAAGTAGATACATATGAACCTGAAGACCGAGGAAGTTGTAATGAAATGAAATTGCTTCCACTGTTAGGAACGCTTCTAAACCTACCCGATGAAAGAGAAACCACCGTAGAACCAAGCAACTCCTGTTAGCGACAGCCACATCTCTAGATTGTAGTACGTTTTGGTGGAGAAGAACCAGAAAACGTAGGCAATCGCTGCCGCGATTCCGCTCGCATAACTTCTCGATCTAGAAATGGTTGATTTGATTAGAAATTTTCTGGTTAACTGGCGTAGTATACTCACTTGAACGGGAATATCTCGCTCATAATCAGCCAAGGTACTACGAGCAAACCAAGTGATGAGCAGAAGTTCAGCGCAATGAAGGCATAGAGTGGAAAGTAGTTTCCAGTCACATGAGTCGTTGTGTTTGAGGCCAATTCGAAGGAGTTGATGCCATCTGGAAGATGCAGGTGTCCGAAGATGGCCAGAGCAACGCAACATATCGCTGTACTCATTGTTGAGATCAAGGTGATCAGTCGCTTGCCGGTAAAGCGAATGACGCAAACCAACACGACGTTTGAAAGCATACCAACGAACCCCATTAGCACCGTGGCCCAGTTGGCGTCAATGGGGACGCCGTACGCCATCAATATTTGCACGGTGAAAGGTCGCATCGCAGTCGTTGCACAGAACTCGGCAATCACAAAGAGGAGAATGACCAAAAGGAAAGCCTTCATGGTGGGCCTTTTCAGGATCTCTTTGATTCGTTCGCAAGTGGTTGGCGGCGGATGCGGGCATTTCATGTTCGCCTTGATGCAATCTTCGCACGCGTTTGCTTGTTCGTTGTAACGTTGCAATGCAGAAAACTCGTCTTGAACCGCTCTAGGTGAGACCCATCCACGTAACCATTGCAGGGATTTCCTGGCGTCTTCTGTGCGATTTTTGGAGAGCAACCACAGTGGAGTTTCAGGAATCTGTGGAAGGCGTTATTTTCGATTTCCAAAGGCTTAACTCTGAACTCAATACTCACGAAACAAATGGCGATCATCGTTATGATTGGAATGAATAGGCAAATCAGCGCTACGTTTCGCCATTCCATCAAACTACCCAATACGTAGACCATAAAAAATCCACCTAAACCTGAAATGCCTGCACAAGCGACTAGAACACCACGAATTGATGGTTGGCTGCGAAGAATCGGAATGGATTATCACTTGCTCGATAACGTATACCTTTTGGGACTCACCAAATCTCACCGATGTACGTAATCAGCGGGGCCTCGGTCAGACCAGCTCCAAAGCCAAAGAGGCCTGTTGCAATGAAGACCATCTCTATGGAGGACGCATAGTACATCAACAACCATGCGACGATGTGCGGAATGTTCACGAGAATCATCGCTCTCTTCCGACCGAGCACTTCACCGATCCATCCGGAAAGACAGCTTCCAATCGGCTCAACCATGTAGGCCATGCTTCCCAGCCACGATGCTTGAGAAGGCGTTAGCATTAGATATTCGTTGGGATTGTGTATCTTATCGATGCCCGTCAGGGCCGGAATGACGATCGTTGGAAAGGCCAGCGACAGGCCAAGGTCGAGAATCAGAATGTTCTTGAAGGTGCTCGCCACAATTTGCGGAAAAACTGTCCGAAACGGCCCAGCTTCGGGTTTCTCAGCTCTCCCATTGCAAGTGATGCTCCTAAAAGCAATTTTGAAAAAAAAAAACGACATGAGCGAAATAATCAAACGACAGCACCTTATTCAAGGTCAAACCCAACATTCGATTATATGAACGTGTTGTTTCGAAAAAAAACTGAATTATTACTTTACCGAGCACAAGCTAAAAACAGACATTTTTTTTCAGCAACCGTTCGAACTGCTTTGCATCGCAAAATAAAACGATTCGGTCGAATAATCGTCACTCACATATTGATGATCTGCTGAGCGATCGTTTTGTGAGCGAAATATCAACGTCCAAGGAAATTCCAGTGGATTCGAGTTCCGGGGATGACAAAATGTCCAAATCTTGATAAAAAATCGCCAGAGAACGAAGCACCAGAGACGAGATTCAACGAAGCGATCAGATCAACTACGAACGATGCACAACGAGAGAGACCCAACAGTTGACTGAAACGGAGAAGCAGCAGCGTCGGTGTTCGGAACGACGTTGACAGAGCATCCAAATTGTAGACGAATTTGCAATGCAAAGCTGATTATCGCCCCCATCAACGGCATTCACCAAAGCGACCGACAACTTTGCTTGCACGTGCCGTGCCATTTCATTACGTTTAGCGCTTTTTTTATGCGACAAATAGCATACCGATTGCCGGAGCCATAAAATAAAATGCGTGTAAACTCATGGCTGGGATGAACCGGTGCAGATCACAATGCGCATTGTTTTTATGCGTGCGTTTTGCAAATTTGAGTTTGAAAATTTTGATTGCTAATTTTCAACGAGAATGAGCTACAAGAGATTTCATAAATGTCAAACAAATGCTCATGAGCATCAGCCTCGAAGCACGAAATTATAAAGCTAATCAAAAACGAAGCTTAGTTTATAACGAATGGTACACTGTCTTTGTGTACCGCTCGCTCGCTGCGCAAGTACTAATTACCCCTCTTGCTGACAACGTCCTCTCGTCATGTATTGGCACTTGGTGCTGGTTCGCTTGTGTGCCAAAGATCTACGTTTTAGTCTGGAGTCTACTCAAACAAGGGCTGTGTTTGACAAGTATGAAACCAGTCGAACAAAAGCTATAAAGATTACTTTTGTTCAATCATTATCTTCCACCCGGATCATTAACGCATTACCAATGAAAGTCATTTCTGCTGTAAAATTGTAATTATTCGGATTTAATTGCGGAGATTAAGGTCGTGTCTTCGAGCGAGTGCGAGATAATAAATCACGACGGCTATCACTAAGAAATGCCGCTTAGCATTTTACGGCATGGTCATCACCAACACTTTTAGAGTCTTCGGGAAGAAATTTTCGGATTTTGATGTCAGTCATCCGCTTGGAATCGTCCGTGAAATGCATCTCGATTTCTTCCAAGGACCGACCCTCGGTTTCCGGCAACAGGAAGTACATCACGATGAATCTGTAGGTTTGAAATTGAGACTGAGGGCAGAAGGAAATTCGGTCCAGGCTTACCCCAAAGCGGATATTATTCCATAGAAAACTGCAGCGCCGGGCATGGACAGCCACATCTCAAGATCGTAGTAAGTTTTGATGGAGACAAACGACATGATATAGGCATTTGCTGCTGCGATTCCGATTGCAAAGGCTCGAATTCTGTAGGCAGAGTTAGAATTATGTTCAAGCTTCAGAATGAGACCGATCATCAAACTTACCTAAATGGGAACACCTCACACAGCAACAACCACGGAACTGTGGCGAGACCCGTTGAAGTAACGAAGTGTAGCACAAAGAACACATACAAGGGAAAGTGGTTGTCCGCACCGATGACGGCTTCAATGTTTCCGAACGAGCTTATGCCCGCCGGTAAGTTTGTAAATCCATAAATTCCGAGCGCAAGACAACACACAGCTGACGCCAGAGCGGAGATAAGTATGATCCGACGTTTTCCGCAGAATTTGACGATGCAGACCAGGACGACGTTAGCGATGATTGAAATGAAACCCATGATGGTGGTGGCCCAGTTCGGATCGATTGGCACCCTGAATGTTTTTAGGATCTGCACTGAGAATGGTCGCATTGAATAGAGACCGGAGAATCTCGCGATGAGAAAAATTACGTTGATTAACAGAAATACTTTCATCGTGGACTTATTCAAAGCTCCTTTGAGTTTCTCGCGGAGGGTCGTTGCGCGATGCGTACATTCGAGGTTGGCTTTCTTGCATTCTTCACATGAGAGCGAGTTATCATTAAGACGCTGCAGGTTGGTGAATTCAGCCTCAACTGCTCTCGCAGAGACCCATCCACGGAGCCATTGCAAAGCCTTCCGGGCATCTTCAGTGCGATTTTTACTGAGCAGCCAGCGGGGCGAGTCTGGAACCTGTTGAGGAAACTGGTGAGTGGAAACGACTGAGCGGGACTTCAAGAAGCGCTTACAAAACAAATGGCGATCATCGCAGCGATCGGAATGATCACACACGGAATGGACACTTTTCGCCACTCCATCAAACTGCCCAAGAGGTAAACGATGAAAACCCCAAGCATTGCAGCGATGCCACCAGTAGACATCAGAATTCCCCTGATCGACGGCTGACTGCGAAAGATGAAAGAGAGACTTCGAGTGGATTGGCTTCACAATTTAACACTCCGGAAACTTACCAGATTTCTCCAATGTAAGCCATTATTGGTGCTTCCATAAGACCAATTCCCAGACCAAAGAAGATCTCAGCAATGAAAATCATCTCGATTGACGAGGCATAGTACATCAGCAGCCAACCCACAATATGAGGAACGTTCACGATGATCAGTGACTTCTTTCGACCAAGCACCTCGCCGAGCCATCCCGAAATGAAGCTTCCAACGGGCTGGCATATATACGTAATGCTGCCGAGCCACGATGCTTGAACAGGCGTTAAATGTAGATACTCGTTTGGCTTGCGAATTCTGTCGACGCCAGTCAGGGCGGGAATGATAACCGTCGAGTAAGCCAGCGATAATCCCACATCCAAAATCATAAGATTCTTGATACTGCTTGCCAGAATCTGCGGAAGAACAGCTCGGATGGGACCAGCCTCCGGTTTCTGCACTTCTTCTTTGGCATCACTTCTGGAAGATTGAGTCGATAGATGCGTCGAAGCAAAACTACGGCAGACACTTTACTCACTTCTCTTCGCTCATGATGAACGAATGGAGAAAATAGAAATGATTTTTCGATATGACTTATCGGAAGTCTGGAATGTAACTAAATTGATGCCACTTCACCGATTCACCGCATCAGATTTTGGCGATTCAGCTTTTGTCAGATCAGCTGTGCCGCAACACTTATCAAACGTCTGAGCTGCTGTGATAAGACACGATTGCTTGATAACACAAGAGAGATCGTTGTCTTGAGAATCCAATGGAATCTACTATCTGGTGAGCTGACGGCCAAAACCACAATTTTTCATTTTTTTTTTTTCGTTGGAGACCCCAGGAAGGGTACTGCATCTCTTTGTAATTGAAGGAAATCACTTGGGCGAATTGAAGCAAATTGACATTAGCAAATGTTTTTATTCAATTGCTCTTACGGAATATTTGGCTAATCGAAAGTAATATTCATTGTATATTTGAATCTGTTGAGACAAAAATCGTATCTCTTCGCGAATGCGAGATAATAAAACGGGACGGCTCTAACTTAAAACTGTGGCTCAGCATTTGATGGCACCATAGTCAGCAACACTTTTAGAGGTATGAAGCTTTCGGATTTTGATGTCAGTCATCCGCTTGGAATCGTCTGTGAAATGCATTTCGATTTCTTCCAGGGATCGACTTTCGGTTTCCGGCAACACAAAGTACATCAAGATGAAGCTGAAGGTTTGAAATTGAGACTGATGGCAGACGGAGATCAATTTGATCCAGACTCACCCCAGAATAGATATGACGCTGTAGAAGATTGCCGCACCTGGCATAGACAACCAGCTCTCGAGATTGTAGTAAGTTTTGGTGGAAACGAACGACATGACGTAACTGAGTGCCGCTGTGACTCCGATGCCGAAAGCTCGGGATCTGTAAATCGCGATTGAGTTACTCAGTCAAGCTTCAGATTACGATCGATTTTTAAACTAACCTGAAAGGGAACAGCTCACACAGCAGCATCCACGGAACCGAAGACAGGCCGATCGAAAAGGCAAAGGTTTGTACAAAGAACACATACAAGGGGAAGTCATTGCCGGCACCGGTGACGGCCTCAATGTTTCCGAACGAGCTAATGCCCGCCGGTAAGTTTTTAAATCCATAAGTTCCGAGCGCCATGCAGCAACCAGCTGACGCCAGCGCAGAGAATAGTATGATCCGACGTTTTCCGCAGAATTTGACGATGCAGACCAGGACGACGTTAGCGATGATTGAAATGAAACCCATGATGGTGGTGGCCCAGTTGGGATCGATTGGCACCCTGAATGCTCTCAAGATCTGCATGGAGAATGGTTTCATCGAGAATAACCCAGAGAATCTCGAAATGAGAAAGGTGACGTTGATTAACAAGAAGGCTTTCATCGTGGGCTTGTTCAGAGCTCCTTTGAATTGTTCGCCGAG
>JANSTV010071894.1:0-10591 GCA_027564135.1 Lestremia cinerea
GTCACTGGCCATATCCGACACTTGTCGGCCACGACCTTTGTATTGGATGCCTCATCGCCCGTTGCTTACAATTTCACAAACGGGCATCGTATTTGGCTTTTGTTCGCTGTTCGTTCGGCAGCAACCGAATCCAACGGAAATGAAGAGACAACACGACGAGGCAAATTGGCACGCTATCGAATGCCAGAGCTGAAGTTTCAGTTGAAGCTCAACTGAAATAAATCACGTGGAACAACAACCTCCCCTGAACCCCACCGTCTCAGTATCAATCGCAATCGTTCCAAGTGTTTGCTCGAATTTCAGTAAATTCCGCCGTTGCTTCAACCACTGCTGTTGTTGTTGTCGATTTTGAAAATTGCTATTGTCAGGAGACAAATGAAAGTTCTTTCTTGGTTTTTCCGGTCGTTTTGTGCTTAACTAAAAATGTTTGGAGGATAGTTTTGGATAAATGTCGCCGTGCACCTTTGAAATGTCTTGGGAATATCGTTGTTTTGGTTAAAAGTTTCACGAAATTGAAGTGTTGCCGTTTGATATGGGCCGTGACGGGCTCGCATGTGATATTGACATTGTGATTACTTTTGGGAGCTTTGGGTCACGCATGAGATTTATGGAAAATCATCATGTTTTCTGATTACCATTCCGATTATTCCATACGTTGACGTGCTCAAGGGGATGTCGCTGGGTTCAGCTCAACGCCCAATATTCTTTAGACGAATGATTTCAAAATGGCGAGAAGTGAACAAACAGAGTTTAGAACAGCGGTGTAGTTCTCAAGCGAACAGTGGAACATTTTCATTCCGACCATGTGGACGGGCGTTTGGCCGCGATGTATCAACATCAGCCAATGGGATCGAACGTAACGGGACTGTTCGTACCAATTGGTTTGGTAGAGTTTGTCGGCCATTTTGGATGCTTGGTAAGTGATCTCGTTGCCGTAATAGCAGTAAATCAGGAGCTCCACCAAAACGACGACACCCAAGAAGATGCTTGAGATTATGCGATCGTTGGTGATGTTTTCCTTCTGGAAGGAAATTAGTCAGCTAATTGGACTGATTGAAGGGGTTGTTCCATCACTCACCACACTCAAATCAAACGTCACACCGACCAATTGGAACAAATTGAAAATGAAATGCATGAAAATTATTGGGCTGGTGATCTCGTTAAGCAATTTGATCAAGCTGGAACAAGGAGAACTACAGAGCTCGATCCAAGGTCATATGAAGGTGGTGAACTCACCCAAGAACTTTGTTGTGATAATTAACGGCATCAACGATGAGATTTTTCTCTTCAACTCGGCTCTGTGAGGTGGATCCTCGACGGGGAAACCTTCAAAATCAAAGTGTCAAAAAAAGAATTCTGCCAATAAGTAAGTCTTACATTTCGATCTCTCCAAACTTGTCCATCAAGTCCTTGAGCCCGGCAATGATATGCAAACAAAGACCACAGAACGTAATATCGACTGACACATGAGTCACCGCCATGTAGGTGAGTGAGATTGAAGTGAAGATATAGGTAATTGGGAACATGATTAGGCTCTTGTCATCAAACGGGAATCTACGAGAAAACCTCATGATTACTTTGAAATCGAATCGTTCGAGAATTAACCAACGTTCCGTCAATGGGTTGCCGCCACATATCCTCAGTGACCGTGCCAAACACATAGTAAAACAACAGGCTCAAAATTGGTCCGAATGAAACAAGCATCACGGCAGCGTACATCACAATCAGGTTGAATTTGGCGAATCGAACCGCTGTATGGTTTGCTTCGTAGTAGCGTCCACCCCGATTGATGGAGATTCCTGGAACGATAACCATTCGTGTCCATTCATTTCAACCAACCGCAACCGCACTTACGCCAATTAACATTCCCTTGAATCTCCTTGAACAATCGAATAAAATTCCCTCGATTTTGAAGAAAAATAAACACTTTCATGATGGAATTGGCTTCCCCACCGAAAATCGCCATAAATTCCGAGTATTTCTCAACATTTCCCAGATTTATCAAGAAGGTTGCCACCTGTTGAAAGACACATCGAATAATCGAGATGATTTTCCCCGGCTACAATTCACTGACCATTGGGTAGATGAGTGCAGAGCACATGAACAGCGTGAAGAAACCATAGCAACGATAAGATATTGAATCAGCTTCGCTGAACAGCAATCCCAGGTGTCGCAAGGACTTTTGAGCGTTCACCAAAATCTTCATTTCTTTTCTGTCTCTCCGAGAATTGTCGCTTCGTTAACCGTTCGAAACAAACTGTTACATCATTGTGGTAGCCTCCTCGAGGAAAGCTCATGTTTTTTTTATTATCAACTTCCCAGACAGACATGAATGGACAACTCTCGTGTAAATTATTGACGCAACTACGCAGCGTTTGGGAGCTGTTGTTCGAAAACAAGTTTTTTTTATTGAAATTTTTTGTGAACAATTTACAACGATCAAGACTCAACTGTCTAGCCGATAGGTGAATTGTGTCGCAGACACTACGACTACACTATAATTCGTAGTACCCTTCAGCAATCAAGCAGGATGCTGAAGTAGAACGACGAAATCGTAGACTTATTAGTCCATCGTGATTCACTCAAAACTATACGTGCCATAGTCCACATCCGGATTAAAACCGATCAATCAGTCATTCAAAGCCGCCAAAACTGGAAAATCAAAATCATTAAATCTGCTTCGCAAATCACCCACAAAATACATCGCTGTCGACTAATGGCAAAGTTTCTCATCCAATTTGATGAAATATTCAAAGCACTCCTTAGTCACCAGATGAACAACGACTGTTGACTGTCTTGGATAAATGCGTCTATCCCGTTGTTTTGTAAACATCATGCACATCCATGACCTTCTAATCGGATTTTAATGAGTTTTTGATGACAATTTTTATTTAATGACAACCCGCTCGAGGTCGAGTTCGAGCAATACGAGTCCTTCTATTCGGTGCAACGTACATGAATCGCATGAATTTTCCATCGAATCCTTTTTCAAGCAAGGCAAACTTTTGCATTGGATATTCAGGCCGATTAGGGCGTGAAAATTTAATATTTTCCCGTTAGTTTTTTTTTTTTCGAATTTTGTTTGTTCGGAATGTTGGAAGGTAAAATCATTGAATTTATTCGTTTGATTTGCGGTTGAGCTCAACAGGTGAGAGGAATACATGGATCACACCAGCACCCCGAAGCCATTTGCAAAATCGAATTGAGCTAATTAATCGTTCAAAGCACTCTGGCATTTAACTGCAACGGTGATTTTGTATGCCTTTGATATTCAATGCCGATTATATGATTTCCGATGCATTTAAATTGTTTAATTCACTTGAAAATGCGGTTTGAATGTCTTTTTACGATGATGATTCCATTTGTGGATTTGAGATTGTCCGCATTGTGTGGTCGACCGGATGCCATCGTGAATCGGGAATGCGCCAGATTGGCATAATTTGCCAAATGCCGGAATGAAGTGCAGAATCTCAAGCATTTTGAAAGCCGGCGCGTTGGGTAAGAATGTTTTGAATTAATTTCTAGGGGGATTAAATGAAATGCTCATTCAGTTTGTTGCAAAGTTGTTTGTTTGATGCTAAATTGCATTTCGCCCGAACTTTAGTGTACGCCATCAACATCAACCAGCTATTCAGCCATGAAGGCATTTCCCTTCGATTACTCTCTTATTGCATTAACAAATCACACATCCGACACTTCCGCTATGTTTTGTCTCCGTCAAATCGGCAATTGCTCAACACGCTTTCAAATGAATATAGTTACGTGCTAGCCTATTCAACATCAATCGTTCTTCTCCCTCGCAAAAAGACACATCCACACGTGCGAGTCTGAGTCGCAACATCGGTTTCAAAGTTCATCTGTCGGAATGATTCGAAAGAGAAACTTTTCGGTGCGAACAAAATGATTGCGATGACAGTCAACGGATATGGGAGTGGTAGTGGCAGTGGTGGTGGTAACGTAAACTAGTTTTAAACTCCATTTTCCTTAAAATTGATATCATTAACAAAGTGCTTTTTTGGATGCAAACGCAAGACGATGGGAGAAACTTTTATGTCGAATGTGCCGTGAATTGTGAAATCCCGTTTGGATTGCGGTGCAAAGCCAACAATTTGGCGGAGTCAATGCTTGAACCGGGGATTTCGTTAACAACCCATTGTTTACGATGGTTTGGTCTCTGATCCGATCATGACTGTTACCCTCCAACCAATTAGCATCTCATTACTTCGCCATGGAATTCCGGTCTGTTCTACATTCCAAACATTCCGAACAATGTTGAGCGGTTCTGGCATTTTCACATCGCTAATCGTCTGTTGCGAATGCATTTCAATGAAATTTTATCGCAGAAAATAACAATCGCCAAATACGGAGAAAAAATTTGTTACAAACATTCCAAAGCGATGCCAAGTTTTCTATTTCGAAACATATTTTGGCAGAGTATAGAAACGGAACTGTTATTCGAGCTCCAAACGAAAATGTATCACGTTTGAACGTGGCGAACGTGCCACACCGTCTGGTACCCATTGAACACATTCATTCTGTGAAAATTTTCCGCCAGATGGCTACGTTCAATATGAATGGATCTGCTACATTGGCAACATTTAGACGTAATGATTTTTCCTTTGGGCTTATCAACAACATTCGCATGGCGGATGTATTGTGACGATAAGTGAACGAATGAGTAAGCGAATTAGAAAATTCATTCGAAATTATTTAATTGTCTTCGTATTGAAAGCAATGAAATAGAATGGAATAGAATAAAATTCAATAAAAATGGAAAATTAACATGAGAAATTGAATAAAAATGCGCGAGGTCATTTTCTGATCAAGCCTTTTCTTTCAAAAAGTTCCATCGCGGCAGATGTTTACGTTCGACATTCAAAAGACATTCAACTAACAAATAGCTTGAATTTTGGTTGCCATTGATTCTCGTTTCTGTTTATTTGTTGCACGACGCAACCAAATGTTCAAATAACAAGTGATTTTGATTGGCAACAACGCCAAATGGAAGACGAGAGGAACACGCGTTTCAGACCATTGACGTAGATCGAATGGAAAATGTTTGAACAGCTTTGCTAAGCTTGAAACTGACATCGAACGTCCAGTGTCGTACAGTCTGTGGTTTAAGGCTCGAATGAACATTTCATGCATTTAATTTCATTCAGTTTTTTTCATGTATTCAAAACGTGATTTGGATTTGGTGAGTGTCTAATCGAACGCAGTCTTGTCAAATCGATTGACTGTTTTGAAATTTTCATGAATTTTGGATGGACTGGCATTTGAGAGTGTTGACGTAAATCAACTGCAAAACATTTGCACAGCCTGGTCGAGATTATGGATGGAATGGAATGTCCAGTGCTACGCAGCTCATTTCTTCGAGCTAAAGCGAGCGTTTTGGTGTGTATAAAACGCTCATCAGCTGCAGAGAGTAGCAGTTTATCCAGGTAAATAGACACGTTAACACGTACTAAAGGTAAGTCTGCGTCTGTCTTTTCTTGTCGAATCGATTTCAAATTGAATTCTCTCGTAGATTCCAAATCAACCATGAAACTCTTCATCGCACTATTCTGCTTCATTGCTGCCTGTTCTGCTGGCGTTGAAGCTGGACCTGTAGATGGACCTGTAGTTGGAGTTGGTGCCAATGCCAATGCCGCAATCGCTGCTTCCTTGCAACCAGTTTTGAATGCCATCAAAGGCGCCATCAATGCCGCTAATGGACACGTTGATGAAACCACAAGCACCCTCAGCATCTTGGCCGAAAATATCCAAGCGGTTATTACGTCCCTGAATGCTGGAACAAGTGGTGCTGCTAGCCAAGCTGTGGACGTCCTTGATTACATCAGCAAAAATCTGTCAGACATCGCTCCAAGTACCATTGCTGCGGTTCCCGCCGCAGTCCAAACAGTAGTTCAAACAGCCAATTTCGCCGCAGCCCAAGTCCAACAAGCCATTCAAACAGCTGGAACTGCCGTTACGGACGCAACGAGCGCTCTCATTAACTTGAGAGGCCTCAAAGGAATTCTCGCCAGCTTGTTGGGTCCCAATGCATCACTCAACGCATTATTGGGCTTCAACTATCAGCACAGTCCTCCGAGCGGACCAGAAACTAGCGATTCCGGTTTTGCAAGTGCTTCTGGTGGTAGTTACTCTAATTATTGGTAATTTCACGATAAATCGAAACAATCTCGAAGGTGAAAAGAATAAAAATAATTATTACTGAACGAAACATGTTTTTCCATCAAATTTGCAATTTTTTCATTCCAAAACCGAGACGATATTTCTTGCGACCTGTCTGCCATCAAACCAACCCAACAAAACTCGACTAATTCATCGGCCATGCGTCGTCTCTAATTCGAACTGATAACTCCAAAGTGAGCCGTCTGACCAGCTGCTTCAAACCCAACGCAAAAAACAATGAATTATTGCCAAACATTTGTTACAATCTGAATGGTCATGCGGGCGTGACATTTCCTTCATCAATTCGAAACACCTTCGCAATGATGACTACCCGAGGCCATTTGACGATTGCCAAAAGTGAGCTCTGTCAACCGTTTTGTTTTTGCCATTTTCAACCAAATTGAATGATGGGCATCCATTGAGCTGTGTGCCTGGTCGAATCGTTCATGACCCAATGACTTTTCACCATTTCGAAAATTGTCCCATTTCACTGAAACTGCGACGCATGTTTTGCTCAGCCACCGGTCATTGTTGAATTGGCGAATATTATTTTCAAATTCGTTTTTCATTTCGCAATCTTTCATTCGTTGGATTATTACGGTATTATTACGGTCCAATTGTTCACTCAAATCCGAAACAAACAATTGCATGACGCATATGTGACTGGCCCGTCACTCAACGATGGCAAACATTTTCGACAGGCGTTGATCCTATTTGAGCAACGAAAGGGGTGTTTGACAGACGAATTTGATTGGTTTCGAGTTTGAATGGATAAAGTAACAGATCGTCGTGTGGAGCACGAGGGAAGTCTTGTCAAAATGGGCTCACATTTTGACGGAATCCAAGCCCCTATCGATTCTCGACAAACCGCCAACAAACTAAACCACGTCAAACTCATGCAATCACCATGCCACCGCTAGATTTGACAGGCAGGTTGGCTTTCGACTGCAGTAACCACCAGAAACCAGCAAGTTTTGCTAATCAAGACGGTCGATCATGTAATTGACGGCAGCTGCATCATCAAAACACGTGCGGTTGGTTGATGCGGTTGTCAACTTTTCTTCCACCTCAACAGCCACCCATGTTCGTTATCATTCTCAGCAATTTCACATATTTGCAGTTGAATCACATCACATTAAAAGCGGTTGCCTTGATATTCCACAACCGATAAATTACACATCGTCAATGCCGGATCTCTTGAAACCGCATCGATGAGAATCGCTGTGAGAATCCTTTATGGATAACCACTTTAACTCGAATCGAATCCGCATGTTTGGTTTATTTGTGAATATTGAATGTAAATAACATGCAATAATACAAATCAACTCGTTTGGTTTGATCATCATCCCCGATATCTTCGTTCTGGTCGTCGTCGTCGTCATCGTCATCATTGTCGGTCGATCACGAGAATGTGCTTGGTTCGATTGCGAACAAACCTATTCCATTAAACAAGTCAAACAAAACATTGAACATCTCCCCCAAGACTTGTGTTTTGCTCAGCCATTCCGGCAAAGCCCCTTCCGACACACAGTTAGTGTTTTGTATCGTGATGTACATTGCATGAAGGGCGACGTGGGAAGAGGAGGTTGCTCGTATGGACGACGATATCGTACCAGAACCACCGCAATGTCTTGTCATAAAACAATGAACTGAATTGAATTGAATTGTTTGGTGTGAAGTAATGCTTGGTTGTGGTCGCCATTCCAATGGCTAGAACGGCAGTTGTCAATCCAATAAAAATATCTCTAAAAGCCGTAAAAATATTTGATCAATTTAATATTTGTACCATTCTTTGTGAGTTTCGAAGAAGAAGGCAAAGAAAATGAAGGAAAAGACAAGGAAGATGAAGGAAATAACGAAGAAGCAAAACGAATCAAACCCACGACATCCCTGTTGTGACCGGCTTGCAACGAAACGACACCAAATTCCAATGGGATGGAGTGTGTTTTAATTAGATGATGATGTTGACGAATAGTCAGTCATGTAAATTGATTAAGAAAATGAGTTTGACGAAGATGTGCCACTGTGGTGGGACCGCAACTGGGTGTGGTGAGTTTGTATGGTCTGGATTTTCATTGGCTCTGTCGTCCATACGATCTCTACTGAATCCAATTGAATGCATTCGTTCGTGAAACCGCCAAAATTCAAGGAAAATACATTGCCACGAGCGCACTAGCGGGCCACATCCACCACCGAGCCGGTCCATGCGACAACTAAAATCAAAACATTCTCTCTCAGCGGAATCATCTGCGAGAGAGAGAATCCATGTCGTCGTCGCCGTCGGCTTTTCAACTTCCCCATCCGAAGTCTCCCCACCCGAAACACTTTTAACGCAGCCGCAACAACGGACCACGATTTTGCCAAAATAATTTCCACCGAAAGTCTCATGAACGCGTTGAGAATTCAAAATGACAGTAGTCGCCCAGTTTCCAGTGAAGACGCACCGATGTTGTAAATTGTGCCGCGATCTTAACGAATTTATGGGAATTTTAACGAACATTTCGATTTTGAAAATTTTCAATTCACATTTGCTTTTTGTTTCGGGGAAATTTCAAGGTTTTTCCCTAAACTGAAGTTACGTAAAATGTGGTGAATTTGCTGAGAGGATTGTGAATTTTGGTGGATATTTTGAGACGGATCTTCTGATGCCGGGAATGGTCCCAGCGGACTGATCGTGAACTGTGTTGAATGTCAGTCAGAACGAAAGACCTTCGAAAGAAAACGAAAACATTTTCCTTGTTTTCATCATCAAGTGGCCGCGAGCAGCATCAGAGAGGCTTCCGAGAGCCCAAAAGTGTGATTGTGTTCAAGTGGATTAAAACAAAAGAAAATTATGGAAATCCCAAAAGAAACTGACTGATTTTGTTCAATTGTTTTTTGGAATTTTTGTTTTGTGTGAGCGTGTGAGAGCGTTTGGGAGCTTGTGGGAACTTGTGTGTTCTCAAACCGATTTCGTTGGTCGCCTGAACGCCTTTTGACAGTCAACTTCCGATTGGATTCGAATGAGGTGAGTACCGTTCCAAACCACTATCCAATCGACCGAACGACGAGTTCGAGCTCAATTCAATCATCGACCAATCGCAATTTTCGTCCAATTCAATTACTCGTCGACATGAAATACGAAACATTTGTCGTTAGCTGGAGCCTTTGTGGACGAGGCCAACATTTGTCCAAGTCATTTGCCAGAAAATAATTGAAGCAAATAACATTTCATTTCGAATGCTAGACGAATTCGAATAGTTTCGATGTGAAGCACAATAAAGAGAGAAAGAGAGAGAGAGAGACAGAGGGATAGAGAGAAAAAAATCGACTAAAACGATCGACGCATTCCAACTTGTGTGACAAAAGAATTATGAAAATCCATGTGAGTAAACAAAGTTTCAACGACAATTCGATTTGAAAGTTTTTCGTCGATTCCAAAAATTGCATTTCGACTCGACGCTTTTCGACGAGAGAGGAAATTTGAATGGAAAATGTCAACGACAGTTTCCGAAGCGTCGGATGGAAAACCAGTCAATGGCTGAACTATTGAAAGGCTGCTAATGCCGATGATGACCTCAAGTTCGACAAACTCAATAAAGAGCTTATTCGAGAATAAAACTTGTGCGTTTTTTTTTTAGCTTTTCTCGAATGAATCGCGCAATCAGTCTTGATTATCGCGTAAAATTAATGCTTGGGTTGCCATTCAAGTTCCTCACACGAAGCAAAGCCATTTCCCTCGAAATATTGCACAACAGTGAATGCAAAGCGCCCAGAGTGGGTGCACAGCACAACCGAACCCATTAGCATATTAAAATGCTGTCGAAAATCGCTTTTCATTAACTCGCAATGGCGCTGCCGCGATGCAGTGAAATGTCGCGAACACCCAGACGACATCCATTATTTTCATCGTTGTCGCTGAGGGAGTTGGTTGAGTGTCAAGCGGAATGTCATTTCAATTAGGCATAGCTGTCGCTGCAAAACCATCGGCCCGATCCCAATTCCCATCGCAGCCAAGCATTTGGTTCGGCATCCCAAATCAATCGAACGTTAATTGACCCAACACGAAAATGACAGCCTCAATAACAACTTTATCAATCAATGAACCTTCGAGACCCGACCAATCACATCAGCCAACACGGTTCCTTCCTCGCCCGCTAAAACTAATTAAGATTTTTCCAAAAGCGCGCAGATATATTGCAATAAATCATTTTTTCCGCATCGGCATTCATTTCGCGTTCGGACGTATTGTTCCGTTGTTTCGAATCGTCGTCGGACCGAACAAAAAGCCAAAAACAAAACGAAACAAAATTTTCTTGTGCTCATCCTCCCTCCCATTGGGACCGAAACAACTACTGGTTTTGCTGGATGATTTATTGGTGTTTGCATTCGAGCAATTCAAACTGAAACAATATTTTTGTTTGACGAGAAACTTTGT
>JANSTV010071905.1:0-10589 GCA_027564135.1 Lestremia cinerea
CAAAGCAATCCATGAATTTCGATGGGAAAATCACTTTGGTCGTGACGGTCATGCGGTTGTTTGAAATGCAAATCATCGAACGATCAACTTGATGCTGGCTGTTTTACGGGGAATCGTTCGGTCGGCCGATGTTTCTCGCATCGAATGCCATCGAAACGGTATCCCATTGCCGCCATCAACCCTGAGAGCTCATCTGTCATGCGATGAAATCATTTTTGCATTTCAGCCAACGACGGCACATTTTCGCCCGGAACAACCTTCCGCCAGTGAGGAGAGGAAAATCGAAAGAAAAAGTTTTTCAATTCCGTTGTGCGTGACTTTTCCGAATCGATGACGATGAAAAGTAGCGAAAAGAGGAAAAGAACGAAAAACGGAAACAACAGAGCATTGTTGTGACAAATCACTCTGATGGTCGTTTGGTTTGAACAACATTTGCGATGAACGTGCCCGGGCCCGAATCGAACACTCGAAATTCTCGTGTGTTCGGGCTGGCTCCTCTGCCAATGGGGGACGAATGTCATCAGTGATTCTTGGAATGTAAATCCGAAAATTGATTTGGTCAATCAGTGTCGATGGCTGGGGCCAGGTTTGTGTGCAACTCAATCGGTTCATTCCACATCAAAGCATGCGTTCATCATCGTTGTTTGTTGAGAGGCCGTAGACGAATCCGGACCGCTTTCAATGACCCTTCCGCTAAGGCGATGCGACAAAAGAAAAATCTTGGGCGAAAGCTTGAATGGAGAAAGGCCTGAATGGAAATAATTCCGTCGAGGATGCTTCGCTCACCCACGAGCCCCCACCCCAACCGGTTGCGGTTGGATTGCATTCACCGCGGTGACTTTGCCAAAACCAACGTTTTGTTAGAAGACGACAAATGAATTTCAAAAGAAACGAAACGACCGAATAAAACGAAAACTTTTCATTCACTTTGGCGATCATCGGAAAAATGTGCTCAACTCGAAGAGAATTTCGTGTGCGTTGACGTTGCCGCTGCCGTTACTGTTTACTGTTTCACTGCAAACGGATGCCTGCCATAAATCCATGAACTTATCGTGAGCTTCGGAGGACTCGCACCAACACACACACACACACACACACTCATACACACACACACACGCACACTCACGCACCCAGCCACTGGATGTGCGGTTCAACGTCAAGGCGGCTAATCGAAAAATCAATTTTCTTTTATGTCGCGATGGCAAAAGCAGCAGAGACCGAACAATGGCAACACAATCTGCAGCTGATTTCAATGGCATTTCGGAGTCATTGAGTCATCGTTTGTGACGGAGGTGTGAATGGTGGCAACTGAAATGGGGATGAACAGGCCCTAGCTCCAAGGCAGCGTTTCGATTTTCCTGTAAAATAAATTAAAAAGATCCCTCACGCAACGTTGGAATGGGAGATGGATCTCGAGGCACTCATTCAGCGACTGTCTTTTGACTTTTTTTTTCTTCGGTGGAGAGAAATCGCGATGGGAACGAGCATCGTTCGACAATAAAACCCATCTGCGAGACGAGGCCAGAAAACGTTGCTCGTTTCGCTTCTGGATAGCTCACTAATTGCATGATCCATCCATTAGATTGTCGCCTCTCCCCTCCGGGAACGATTCGCGGCAGAAGCTTTGCGAAAAATGAACAAAGGAATGTACGAGAATCCAATCGATTTCTGCTCGGGCACATTAGACGGACGACGAAACCACTTCATTTCGCCTTGTTCCATTTGGTTGGTTGCTTTTCCACCATTTCTCAGCTCAAGTGGAAGTGCAAGCACAATGGTGGAATGCATTTGTTGACGCTGCACGGGCAGTGCGGGGAGGGAAAGTGGAGGAAAATCCATGTCGATGTGAATGCGAATTTGAATGGAATCAAAAAGACCGAAAAGTGGAAAAACTTGGAAAGCTCAAAATACTCGAAGAACCGAAAGCCAAAAGGAAAATCTGCCGAGCGAAAGAAAGCGGATGGAATTTCGAACCAACGGAAACGATACGAAAGTGAAAAATGGAAATGGGTATTTGCCGTTGGGAGCCATCGGCACGACGACGTTAGCGACGATGTGTAATCCATTCGATTTCAATATTTTCTGAAGCTTCCTATTTACCGCCGACCAACTGGCTTCGAGCAACGTATGTACAGTCATCCACACATGGCGACCATCATTCTCTCATTTCGCCAGGAATCGCCGCTGTTCGACACATCCGATGACATTGATGATGTTGTTCCGGGCGAGAAAATGGACGCCCAGACGGAAGAGAGGTCATTCGAAGCCCTCAAAGCTTCCATCAGAATCATCCACGCACCTCCCACTCAGCAATGTCCCAAGAATTTTCCATCAAAGCCCAACGTAACTCCAACTAGCGGTTGATAATCTCCGCTGGCATTCCGTTTGTTGCATAATCGTACGGGTGAAATGCATGTCAGCGGAGGTGAACAAGCAAAAGGTTCCCGCAACCACCGACGCTGATGTCGATGAAATTTTTCACTCAACAACGGTGTATCACAATCACCGTCGACAGCAACAATGGCAGCCAAAAGCAAGAACACAACCGTGTGTTTGAGCTGGTGAATCGAAACAGTGTGCTGTGACGACGTTGCCGGGGATGAGAATTACATAATCCGAACACGGGCAACACATACACGCACACTGGGGGACTGTTCACATGGACCCTCAGACGGGTAATGTACGATGAGTGCCACCCGACGATGCTCGACGAGCGCAAATGTGCAAGTGAAAAACTGGTTCGAAAATGTACTCGACGGTAATGACTTTGAGGAGGGGGAGGCGAGATGGAATGATGATGAATAAGAGACGAAGGTGGTTTCGAAAGTGGATTGATGGCGATCCATCGAGACGGTGCTGAAGAGCTTTTGGCGAGTTTCGTCATGATGAACTTTCGCTCCAAACTCGTTGAGAGACGGATTGCATCGACGAGGGACTCCACGGGAAGGACCTTCTCCCAAATGTCAATCCAACCATGCGTCCCCAACGAACTTCAGCAATTCATCAAAGGCCATTCCTCTTCGACAATTTCCATTGTGCAATTCCATTCAATGGGCACACTCGATGGATTGATGAGAAAATGCCATTCGCTCGTTGCATACAAATGCCGTTTTCCATCGTCAACATCCGGCACGATGTCTCGAAACGGACTCGAACGTACCGTTTGTTTACCAAACGAAGGGCACTCAAGCGCCCGCTTTGAATGTCGTCCACATTGTGTTTGATTATTACAACAATTATTATGGGAATTACAGGATTGTAATCTCCATCGCAATCACCCTCGTCGTCGTCGGCGTCGTCGTCATCGTCATCGTCGTCGCCGCTGATGCTCGACATTGAATAAAGAAAAGAAGATTGGATGCCAACGGCTTGTTTGTTTCGCTGAAGAGCGTTGACTTTGCTCTTCAGTCGCCCATCCAACGACAACGACCAATCCATCGGCAAAGATCACTCCCATTCGACGGTAAATATTGAAATTGAAACAGTTTGCTCGTCAACGGTGTTTGTTTGGCTCGATGAATCGTTTGCGTAGGTGCGATTTGTGTTCAACAAACAAAAGTTAGTTATCGAACTGGAGGAAGTGTCGCGGGAACGGGAAAGGGTTTCTCTTTCGGATATGTGATTCATGATTTATGGCGAGCTTTTACGCAAATGTTGAGTTTTTCGTTGCGAATCGCAAAACAGACGATGTTTTTATGGCAATTGGCTTCCGGACGGGGCTCATATCGATGGCTGTTCCAGTTAATTACCGACTGTAACTCCCCAGTCAGCTCAATTCCAACGACATTCATTGCACGTTCCCGTTCAACCCCTGGAATTGAATCGAAAAAACCGCCTCACCTCCCACACTCCGAAAAGAAACAGTAGAAAAAATCAAATAAACGCAAAACGAACGGAAAAAAACTAGCAAATGTCGACTGATTTTACGAGCGACTGGATGAGACTCGGGGAGGTTTTATTGTTTTGCTGTCATCTCACATTTCGGTCGTAAATGGCCGGCTGCCTTCGATCCGGGGACAACTCGTGCTGTCATTTGGTGGGAGGAGGAGGGCGAGGGGGAGGAGGTGAAGCGACAAACTGCCTGGGAGGAAACGACCGTCCACAGTCAAATCATTCATTCATCAATTTAATGTTCGCCCATCGACAAAGACCGTCCAAAATGACAGTTTTCTGTCCAAATCTGTGAAAAGGATCGAATCTCATCAATTATCCATCAGGCCGAACCGCACGCCAGCAACGCCTGCCACACTCCAAAAGCAATTATGTCAAGAGCGACAATCTGCAAACGAATTAATTTTGCGACAAACTCATTTCCCACCAGAATTTTCTCGTTCAAGCGAATCCACCGTTGGCAATGCAAACGTTGCCTCGTTCCGCTCGGCAAACATCCGAAATTTGATTCAGCGTGATTTTCGTTTCGGGGGAAAAATCGCAAATTGAATCGTTGCCGCTTTGAAGTGGCCGAAGTGATGAAGCAGCGCACTGTTTTGACTTTAAATATTTCATTTTTCGCTCGACGAATATTTGCATTCGAGAATGCAATGAATTCCCCGGAAATTCAAGTGCACTGAATGAGCGAATTGCCTCGTTATCTTCCGGCTAAAGATTCGGGGATGATTGCATCCATTTCGGATTGAACAAACGATGCGATTTGTTTGAAGTGGAAACGGCTTTGCGAGGAGAGAATGCTTGAGCTTTGAACGTCACAATGAGACTTTGATTGCAATTGAAAAGTTTTGCCGTTTTTCCCGTTGGTGGAAGCGTGGGTTTTGGGGAATGCCGTCGGTTTTGGGCGAAAGTCTTTCAACGTTTCTCAAACTGCAAAACATTCAATGGCAATCAAATTTTCCTGCAGTCATTCCATCCGACCACCCACTTAGTCTCCCCCTCCCCTGTACCACTTTGATAATGGCGGTCCCACAAACGGAATTTATGACCGAAAAGTTGAAATTTTCATAAAAATTAAAAAAAAAAAAAAAAAAACGGAAAACTTTCCGAATGGCAACAACACGCTAACTGATTTGAAATTGTTGCCACAAAACCTCCAGCATCATCCGGGCCAGTGCCTTATCTCTGAGCGAAACGGGGAAAAAATCTCCATTCTGGGACTTTGTTATCGAATGCGATGAGGAGCGTTATTTGAATAAATTAATGTCTGTGCATGGCTCTCGGCTGGCTGACAGGCTGTGAGTGTGTGAGTGTGTGTGTGTGTGAGTGTGTGTATATAAGTCGCTATGTCTCTGTTATGCTTGCGAGGCAACTACGATGCTGGCAATGGTTCAGCTCTGCCTGAGTAGATTTATCGTAATCTTGTGAACGCTGGTATGGCTTGGTGCTTCGGTGCTTCGGAGCTTCGATGCTTTTGACTTTATTAAATGTGCCGAATGCGTTCTGCACGTGTAGTGTTGGCAAATGGCATCGATCGAAGTCGAACACCCAACCCCGAAATGGCTGTGCTGATGGGTCTTAGCCGCACCGAAAAAGATGTAAAAACTTCGGCAGAGCTTCTTTACGATTCACAAATGTAATATCGAATGATTTATTCGAATTATCCATTTATGGATATGCCAGCGAATGGAACAATGACTGTGTGTCGTATGCTTGATAAATCATTGGGGTTCGCCAATCGGGGAGAAGCCCCATTCAAACGGGCAGCTGATGATTTACATGCTTGCGTATCATTCAATCGATTACACAAAACCTTTTTCGAAAACTCCAAAAGCGTTTTGCACAAAAGTTTCTTTAAAATTTCGACGTGTTTTTCCTGGACGACCATTATCGATTTCCTGTCCCGGAAAAACCGCACATTTGCACCGTTCCATCAGTTCACTCGTTCATTGTGTAAGCCTCTCTTTTGAATCTCAATTTCGGTAGAGTATCACGTGTGCGACTGTTATCCCGTTAAGGGCAGGTTCCGAAAAAAATTTGCTCTGAGGAAAACAAGGAATTCGTCCACTGGGACATGATAATGAAATGAGACTCAACGAATGTATCTTCGAAGATTTATTCGAGAGCAATACAGCGTCAGAGCTTGTCTGCTTGATGATGAAGCGGCCACTCATTATCATGTCCCAGTCGACGAATTCCTTGTTTTCCTCACAGCGTATTTTTTTCGGAACCTGCCCTTAATAAACAACGAATCAAAGATTCGTCACAATAAAAAAAAACGATGCAAAAAATAACATCGGAATAGACAGCTCAATTGCGTATAGCGGCTGCCGACAACAGATTACACAATAGTTGTATGAAATCTAATGGCAGACAATTAGCTCGTTTAGGATAACCGAAAACATGATAATATAGAAAAAGCATCTTATCAATTCGGACCATATGCAATTCCTGAAGAGTGTACTTGATCAAAGAGAAAAAATACTCTCTTCTGATCCAAAAACCGTTGGGTTGACATAACAAAGATTCATCGTCTGTAACTTATCAATGATCTTTTGTGATAGTTGCCCTAATCGCGAAGAATAATGCGTTGCAAAGGTTGAGTTTGAGTTTATCAGCCATTCATTCAATAGCACGCCGAACGATAATGTCAGATCTTCTTGCGTACGCAGTCTTTTGAATGTCGAGCAGTTGACTATTAGATTTGGATTGGAACGGTTTAGTGTTTTGCTCGTTTTCGTAATTTCTTTTCGAATAACTCAATTGAGGCGCAAAATGTTTCATTTTCTAACGCTGATTGCAGTAGCCTTGGGATTGGCATACTATTTAGTGAAAAAACGTCTGCGATACTGGAGCGCCGGAATGTGCCATCGATCCCACCAGAATTCCCATACGGGAATATCCGAGAATTGGGCAAAAAATATCACACCTTTGAAATTGTGAAGTCCTACTACGATCGCTTCAAGTCACAAGCGCCATTCTGCGGAATCTACATTTTCCTTAGTCCAGCGGCGGTCATAACTGATCTGGAACTTTTGAAGAACATCTGGAACTTTTGAAGAACATCATGGTGAAAGATTTCAACAAATTCACCCGTCGCGGAATTTACTATAACTAGTGGGGTAACCCGCCAAATTGGCGGGGCAAAAAGAAGAGGACGAAAATTAATTTTTTTTAAGCTCGAAAAGTAAAAAGAGCTCGAAAAGCTCCCAAAGCTCCCAAAGCTCATAAAGCTCCCAAAGGTCCCAAAGCTCATAAAGCTCCTAAAGCTCCCAGGCTTCCTAAGTGCCAAAAGCCAATACGTCTTCGAACTTCCCCGTGATGACAAGAAAATGATGACAAAAATATGATTGTATTTAGTTTGTAGCGAGCAGCAAGATTGTGTATCGAATTGATTTTAGAATAAACTCCTTTTAAATCGTGCTTGATATTTTATGTTTAATTTGACGACTAGTTTCGGTATTATCACCATCCTCAAGTCATGGATTCGAATCCATGACTTGAGGATGGTGATAATACTGAAACTAGTCGTCAAATTAAACATAAAATATCAAGCACGATTTAAAAATATGATGACAAAGAAATGATGACAGACAAACAGACAAACAAACAAACAAACAGACAAACAGACAAAAGGACTACGGCTTTTAATAAAGGGGGGATGAACGCGATGATCCGATGTCAGCGCACTTATTCGCCATCGGTGGTCCAAAGTGGAAAGCTCTTCGGTCGAAGGTAAGCTCGGCATTCACATCTGGCAAGATGAAGTTCATGTTTCCGATGGTTTATGGGATTGGTGATCGGTTACGTGATCGTATCAATGACTGGATCGCCAAGGACGGTGGCGTTGGAGTAAACATGAAAGATTTGTTTGTGCGCTATTCGACCGATGTAATCGCTGAATGTGCGTTCGGCATCGAGTGCGACACGCTGAACAACAAAAACGACGATTTCCGGGAAATGGGACGACGATTTTTTGAAACCCCACCACGATCCTTAATGATGCAGCAAATCGTCGCTGAATTGAGTACGTTCAGTAATTTTCTTGGACTGAAAGCTCTGCCTGAAGGCGTTGGAGAGTATTTCTCGAAGATCGTGCAGATTACGCTTGACTATCGCGAGAAAAACACCGTCGATCGCAGCGATTTCATGAATATTTTGCTCAAACTACGCTCCAACCCAGAGAACACATTGACCGATAACGAGATCATTGCTCAGGCTTTTGTGTTTTATTTGGCCGGTTTCGAGACATCGTCAACTCTACTCAGTTTTTCAGCATACGAATTGGCTAAACATCCCGATATTCAAGAGAAACTTCGCTCGGAGGTGGAAAAAGCCATTGAAAAGAACGACGGCAAACTCGACTACGACACAATATCAGACATTGAGTACTTGGACCAGGTACTCTACGGTAAGCGAATTCGTCTCCACTCCCCATCAGCCAACACGGCTCAAGCAAATCCGTTTTCACAGACACCCTCCGCAAATATCCACCATTGGCGAATTTGACGCGAAAAGCTGATGAGGACTATCCAGTGGCGGGAACGAATCTCATCATTCCGAAAGACACCACCGTCCTCATTCCAGTGTATGCCATCCATCATGATCCGGACATTTTCCCTGATCCCGAAGTTTGGGATCCGGAACGTTTTACCAGGAAAAAAATCAAAGAGTCTCAAGTGAACTTGTCCGCTCTGGGCTTTGGTGCCGGTCCACGATACTGTATCGGTGACCGATTTGGCCGAATGCAATCACGAATCGGTCTCTTGTCATTGATTCGAAACTTCCGAATCACGGTGAATGAGAGAATGCCAGAGAAGTTGACCTGGGCCAAATTGACATTCATCTTGTGTGCAGAGAGTAGCATCTGGTTGGATGTTGAGAAGATTCAGGCGTAGATTTGAGGAGGGGGCTTACTCAACCGCGGCGAACCCGATCCATTCCGGAAATCACCTAAACTACGTCGCTAGCCTACTGTAGCGAACGCTGAGGAGTGGCTGTTTCATCGTCAAGCAGACGAACTCTGACGCATAGTTTAGGAAATCGCGATCTGTATTGCTCTCAAATAAATCTTCAAAGATATATTCGTTAAGTTTCGTTTCATTATCATGTCCCAGTGGACGAATTCCTTGTTTTCCTCAGAGCATATTTTTTCGGAACCTGCCCTTATCACTCGGAAACAGACGCAGAGACACAATGGGTCGGTTCAAGCAGCTAATCAGCCAACAGAAGAGGCCATTTGATGGCCCGTCAATATCCGACCCAGTGAGAGAAACGACCCCTGCTCCGCTGCCAACGCTCGAACAACGGCAGTTATTCTCGTAATAATGGATAATTGATATGCATTTATGGATCTGCGCTCCAATTACGTCTCTCTTGAGGCGCCGTTTAGCGAATCTACATTTCGAAATTCACCTGCGAAAATTTACAATTTAAATGTTGCCATCGATGCCAAATGCAAATGGAATCGTGCTGCTCTGGCGTTAGTCTCGGTGTCTGGTGTTGCCGTCACTGTCACCGTCACTGCCTCGCAAGGACATTCACAACGAATGTGAGTGACAGTAACTATTTATTGCTCGTCTCACAGAGGCATAACGGTACATGAATGAGATCCCATAAAACACATTCGATAAGCTTTTTCATATGCAAATGAAGAGCTAGATTTTGATCGATGAATTCGCATGACAGATAACACTGGCTGCCAATGGAGAAAACACGTTCAATCGCTTCGCATTTGACATTCATTAATTTTGTTGAAACCAGCGACGGAGACGATGAGACAATGGATTCGATTCAACAGCACTGTTTTACAGTTCATCTTCGGTCGTGGAGGTCATTGTTGTTGTTGTTTTTGAGCCTTTCTGGTGTGTGATTCATTCGATACGATATTCCGCCCTCGAAACGGACGCTCTTCCAGATGAATGAACGAACGTCGAAATGTTTTATGAAATCGACTGGCCAATTTTCAAGTGGAATCGATTTGGATATCCTTTTGTGATTCGTCAAATGGTCATCGACCGTTGCGAGTGGAATTTATTCAAGCGATTGTGGGATTTGCTCGATTCGAAACGACCGCACGAGAATAATGAGCTTGGATTTCGTTGGCTCAATCGGAGCCATCCGGTCGATGATGACGTAATCTGTCACAGTGACTCTATCCAACTCTTTCTCTCCCTCCCTCTCTCTCGCACACACACACACACACAAGCGCTCACCCACACACAAAGGGGGAGATGCTTCAATCTGATTGCGAGCAACTTTCGGAATTCTCGCTAATTGGAAAGCATTCAATCAAACGAATTATCGCCAGATGATAAGACATGAATGCGTGCATCGAAATCATCCGAAAAATCCATCAATCATCTCTGCGCGCAGAAAGAGCGGTCTACGTCAGTCATTGTCAACATAATCCGTCATCTCATCCTGTGGCAATCGTAAAATTTTTCCCATTTTTCGCCTATTCCCATTTCAAGTCGGTGTTCATTCGAAGGGAATGCGAAGCGATTAAATGCCCGACTTGTCTGAGACGCCGCGATCTGTCGCAACGATAATCGCAAAATGTAATGCGACAAGTTGGTTGCCTTGAGACGAGGGTAAAGATAAAGAGAAAGGGACACAGAGAGGGAGAGAAAGAAAGAGAGAGAGAGAGAGAGAGAGAGAGAGAGAGAGAGAGAGAGAGAGAGAGAGAGAGAGAGAGAGAG
>JANSTV010071916.1:0-10588 GCA_027564135.1 Lestremia cinerea
TACTTTATTATTTGTTCAACAACGGTATTTTAACACAGCTCCAATGTTTGCTTGTTAAAAATTGTTTTGCGAAACTGCGTTTTTTTTTCTCTCGCTCGTGCTCGGCTCGTCTTTGAGAGTGGGTCGAATTGAACGCTGGCTTTGGCTTTCATTCGAGGATTTTTAATTAAAATTGAATTAATAAATTTTAGTGAAAAGAAACGGTTTATTTTTTCCCCATTTTTTCCGAATCGCTGCCACCGTGTTGATGGTCAAGGGTTTTATCGATGACTGAATGCATAATGTTCGGTTGGGTGGGTGAGTGTCAGCCCCCCGTGAGGGTAACTATGCCGAGGAAATCACATTTTACGCATTTCAACGTAATCAAGATCAATTACAGATTTAACATTTCTCCGCGGCGGAAGACAATACCACCTCCGACCATCGTCTCCGCCATAATCCCGCATTCCAAATGGCACAAAACGCACAAAAACCATGATTTATAGATGAGCCAAATGAAAATTCACTTTTTTTTCTTTTTTCTCCAAGCGGCGAAGGAAAAAAACAGATTCAATTTTTTCTCGCCAGCAAAGCATTTTCGACAGCCCCTCGTCCTAATGCGATTCGAAGAAAAATATATTTTAATGCATAATATAGGTAAGAAATTAGGGCAAATATATCATATCGTTTACTATTCATTTCACTTAGTGAAAGAAGAAATGGAAACAGCATTGAAAGCCCAGACGACGACAACGGCGCGATGGGTGAATGGAAACGATGGCGAAAAGCAAAATAAAAATTAATAAAAATAAAAGAATGAAAACTGAATGAAAGAAAGGAAAACAACAAAAAGTAATGACTAAGGGTAATTTTAAAATCGCATTAAAACATCTGCGTACCATCGCCACCACCACTACCCCATCGCCACCATCGCCACCATCACCGCACGGCGTCACCAGCAGCGGTAGCATCCATCGAATTCATCCGCATGTATTACGTTACAATAACGCACAGCAACCTCACCCGCGACCAAAACCACCTTTAATTCATAATAAATGTACCTCGTTGCTGTCGCCGTCTTCCCCGAAAGATGTGATAAGACCAGAAGAAGAAGAATAGAGTAAAGAAAAAAACTTTGCAAACAAGGCAATGGGCAACAAAAAAAAACCCGAACACGGCGTCCTCATTCCCATCCCCTAGGGCGCATCGTCCACCAAACGCAACAGAATGATTTTTATTTATAATCCGAATAACCAACAAAGTACGAATAAAACGTCATAATAAGGCATTGCTATTGTCTAATTTTTAATTGAAAATACGAAAATGATGTCAGCAGTAAGGAGAAAAAAAAAATCGATGGAAATGTAACTGCATGTCGAATGGTGGGCTACATGAACTGCGGAATGTCTCAATTCCATTCCATCCCCCCGTTTAATCTTCGGTTTATTCCCAAAGCAAATACAAATGTGGAAACATCCAACACAACCAAAGGAAAGCAAAGGAAATTGTTGCCTTTGGGGTAATTACAAAGTAATCGCAGCATTTTCTTTCGTTTCTAGTCGATTTCACCCCTTTTTCCAAACGAAATGAACTTCAAGTGTCATCAGCAGCGAGCTATTCTTTTTCGTTTTCTCTTTTTTGTTCTTCATTCACGAATTCAATTTGTTTTTTTTTTTAAATATTTGTTTGCTTGCAGTTGGGTTGTTGCAGAGTTACAGGCGTTTTAATATCGGCCGAAGAATATGAAATTCTTCACGAAAGAGCGTATGGGCCGCAAAGAACTCGAAATGGTTAATTCCATCGGTTTGATGGTGATTCGAGGTGCCTCGCGCATTCAAGCCGTATTTGTCTGTTTCATCCAATCTGACGAGTGTAACGGTATTTTTAAGTTAACCCTCAATAAACATTCCGTTTAATTTCAGCTGTGCAACTGTTTTGCAGCCAGCGATTCGGATCAAAGCAAACTGATTTCATCAAAAACCAGCAACATTTTGTTGGCAAAATATTTTCTAACGGAAAGAAAGAAATTTTTCTGGTTGGATTTCCTTCATTAACAAAGCGGCAATGGCTAGTGCGTGGCGATCTACCCTCATTGCTGACCATTCGCACACACCAGTTGAATGCCTGTGGTTGAACAAATGACGCTCGAGTGGCAATTAAAATGAACAACAATGTGCTAATGAGCTGCCAGTCGAGAACCAGAAATAGCCATTTGGTTCAAATCAGTGTTACTGCTGGCCCTGATATGTATGTATATGTGTGTGTGTGTGGAAACGGAAGCCAAAGGAAATGGTGGGAAATCCATTGATTTGTTTTCATGTTGATAAAAATATCAGAGTCCATGTAAGCTAAGCAACAAAGCGGTGATCAAATGGTGAATCCTTTGTTGAACATCTCAACTGGATGAATGATTAAATTGCGTAAATCGTGCGATCGGATTCTCGCACAGGGTTTATTCAATGCCATTCGATGACCATGTGCTCATCGAAGCTGTATCGAAATTTACTTTCAGTTGAGAATTCATCCCTCGGATTTTGCATGAAAACAGCAAATTGAAATCCAAGTCGTTCAGTCATCAGTTGATTCAATAGACTTGGCGTTAACAGGGTAATTTATAAATAATATTTTGATCAATCAACCGATCCAAATGTACGTGCACACTCGTCGAACACGAAACACACACACACACTCGCACACAAACGCAAGCTCGTCCACATCGAAATGAATGGCGTGAAAATATGTAAAATGTTCATTCAAAATGAGCACTGCATTCGATTTCATGCGCCCCAACCACTGGACTCATGATTTAATTATCATTTCAAGATATAAATAAATAAATAACTCGGCTGCTGGATGTGAGATAGGTGCGAATGTGTGCCAGTGCATGAGTGGTGCGGATTAGGTGTGGAAAAATGTTCACACTTCAACAGATTTTCCATATTCAGTGAGCAATGAGCACTCTGCGGACTTTCATATTCCGATTCAGTTGTCGCACATCGATTGGAATTTGGGGGCTTCCGTTCCGTTTTGATTCGGTCGTTTCTCCCATTGATTGTTTGGATACGTTCCCAGTGGATATTGGAAGATATTGATCGGAATCCCCTTGAGATATCCCGCACCTCATCAATGGCACCACAAAACGCAAAGCTGCATGCCAGAAGTCCCTTCGAAAACCCACAAATTACGGCTGGAAATTCAAAAGACGGCCAAAACAGTCCTTTTGTTTCAAAATCGTAATAATCGTAAATCAGCCGGTAGAACGGTATTTTTCAGCCACCCGGATGGGTGCATTGTGTTGCCAAAAGATTTGTTTATTCAGTTCTGGACTGCCAGATACACAAAGCGCTCAACCATGCCGGGGTGTTAAACTGTTCAAAGTGTACACTCGACACCTTTATTGTATTCCTTAAATGACCGCTAAACGTTCATTTCGCCCACTCAAACCATTCAGTCATACGTTTTGTCGAAACAATGCCCAGCTTGTCGGCGGCGGCACTGGGAAATCCTTCCTCGGAAAATGTTTGGCATGTTTGGATTTTATCCAAAAATCATTGCCCAGAGAGAGGCTTGCATTTGACTCTTTGGCCTTTGTTTGTCGTGCGGTTCGGGCGGATGGTGGTTGTTGGATTGTTGTTGCTGGAGGCTGATGAAGGCTGAGTCGTTTGGATGAACTGGAAATGTGTGTGTGTTGTGTGTTGGCACTTTGCCGCGGTTAGCTTCGAATGCTTGGCACGTTTTTGGGACGAGAATATCGTGTAGTAGGCATTGGCGTCGTCATCGCCTGGCCGTATGGGAGAGTCTCATCTAAGCCCCTTCGCTCTCAAGAGGGTCCCTTCTGAAGTCGTTCAACTTGACTGACTCAAAGTGCAGCTGATTTCAAATCGACATTGCCTCGATTTATCTGTCATTAAATTTTGATCGGTTTGCTATTTGTAGCCTCTTTGCCGATCCAGAACAATGGCTGAGATCAATTTCGAGAAATTGTATTTGAGCTTCAAGAAGGTTGCAAAGATAAAGCATCGACTGCGAGGCAACAGCCAAAGTAAACGTACTCAGTGAGACAGTGCTTAGGTATTTGATGAATCATTTCTTGTTTTCCGATTAACAGCCGATGCTGACCGGCACGTGATCGACGTTTTTGTTTCGACGACCAACGATTTGGCGGAAGAGATACATCAACATTTTCGGGCGTTATCTTCGGGCTCGAAGCTCAAAAGTCGATTGGCCGCAATGCACTTGGCAATCGTCCTCGATCAAACTATTTGGGTTGATTCGATGCGCCAACGGAGCCAATCAAATACGCAAGTTTTGAAATTGGTGCGGGTATTCGAGCAGCACTTACCCTATCACTTGGGATGCGAAATGTTTCTCGTCTTTTTCAAAGCGTTGAACTACGCCGCCCACATTCTCGGGGCGCAAGTCATGGACTTCATTTTGGCTATGAAGTTGTTGAAGACTTCCGAGAATATGTACCAATATTTTCGCAAAAGCGAAGAAAACAAGCCGTTGTACGACGTCTTGGAGCTATTTTCAAGAACGGAGAACTTGACTCCGGCCAAAGATGGCCATCAGCAAGTTGAGGACTTATTTACCAATGATTTGGCCATGATGTCGATTTTACATCGAAACCTCAATGAGCTGTCGGCACACATTCAGACGAATCATCGAGTCTTGCAGCGGCAATTTGGTCCATCGCCTTTGCCGTGGATCGTGAAGATGTTGAAATCCGTGCCGGCTTTGCTTCATCAAGGCCTATTCAAGCAAATGAGCTATTATTTGACAGTCGCTTCGAAGGTGCTTGAAAATCAGGACCATGCCGATGAAGCTGAACCGAAAGATTTCGAGGAAATTCGATTCCGAATCGCCAAATGCTGGGTCGAATACTGCCTCTCCCTGTTCGACTTTTCAAGAACAGAAGCCCTCAACTCTTTCCATTTTGACTTGGCAGCTGGAGATGGATTCGACAATCCACCAGAACATGATTCTGTTAGGAATCTGACAATTCTGGACATTGGCATTAGTGGAGGAATCAGGAACAAGAGAGAGGAATCGTTCAGCCGGCAAATTCACAGATTCGAGCTGGAAGGCTTAGAGGACTTAGAAGCGAAGGTAAGTTGCAAAAGCTGAGCTCTGTGACGGGAGACTTAATGAACTCTTCCATCAGATACCATGCAGCATCCAGAACACAGAAGAGGCTCGTCAGCTCTTTCAGCATGGTCTGGATATGATCAAATACGTCCTGTCGTCGCAAGAGGTTAAGGCAGACCCAATAAGTTTCATCACTGTCAACTATCAGCTGTTGGATTTATTCCATCATAGAGTATTCTTCGAAGACTCCTACGATAAGTAGGTCACTCCCGGCAGCTATTTCGAGAGTCTTAGCTCAAACATTCGTTGCAGGCAGTACAAATATCAGAAAAATCGTCTGGAAAGTTTCTCCCAAATGATGAGCGACCTCTCTACAACCCACCCCAACGACCTGCAATGGATGAAGCCAGAGCTATTGCGCGATTTCAATCAAATGCACATCGATCTACTTCAAAGCAACTGTCATCGTCTGTTCGCATCGAGGCCCGGCGGAGATATTCAGAAGGAGATGAATCAAAAGTAAATTATTATTTTATTCCTTTCCGAAAAAAAAACAAAATTCGTAGAAAAAAACACTTAAAACTACTTTTGTACTGAACATTTATAGATTGACCGAGCTGCGTGACCTAAATAAATCGCTTGCCTACGCGATGGCGAAAGGTGTATCGCCGCACTGACGCAACCTTCCTGGAACTGAACTACTAATCGCCTTAACCGAAAGTTGAAATAAATAAGTGATGGAGAAGGATCGCCCTCGAGTGGTTCATTTGCGAGCGTACGCAATCATTAGCTTGTACGGCACGAAAAATTGCTGCTCTTCGGTGTCGGTGTTCTTCAGCAACTGCATGCTCGAAACGATTTTTATGTAATCATCCAAATAGTCTTCCTGTTTGCTGCTTGGTATCCTCTCCAAAAACGGATTCACTGCTTTGACCGACTCTGCAATTAACAGAAACCCCAATTAGCTCCAAAAAAAAATCCGCGAGAGGAGATTCAACTGACTTTTCAGCAAATCGATTCCTTCGAACGTGTACATTTTGTCGCGCACCTCGACACTGTACTCGGTGAATCCAACTGAATACAGTAAAGTACCGAAATCCGCAGCCGGATCACTCGAATACTGGTACGGCGATATAAAGCGATGCACGTCCGCCATGTACTGCGACCATTTGTTGCTCTCGGCCATGCGTTTGTAAACGTCGAAAATCGGGTTGTTGGCCAGAAACACGAGCAAACAATCGCCTTCCGGCCGAAGCAAATTGAATATGTTCTGGATGGCCTTCTTCTGGTTTTGCACCCAATGCAGACAGTAGAAGGAGGTGACGTGATCGAAAGGCTCGAAGGTGCTGAGAAATTTGTCAATGTCACCGGAAATGTCCAGTTTCTCAAACTCAATATTCGGGTGTTTGTACACGTCGCGAGCATATCGAATCATTTGCTCAGACAAATCGCTGCCGACTAAACGGGAGAATTTCATCGGCAACAGTGGCAGCAAATAGTCAATCGTCACATCACCGCTCCCGCAGCCAATATCCAACACAGAATCTCGACCATTCTCTCGCCACTGCAGCATCGACGAAAACTCCTCCAGCACTTGTTTCGCATCGCGTCGCTGCAAGCCATTCGATCGTTGATACAAATCAGCCTTATTCATTTCGATCACTTTGCGATTCGCTCACGAAAAATCGGAAAATCTCTCAAACCGATCGAACAACGCGAGCGCATCCAATCAAGCTTTCACACCGAAATATCACCAATTCCGCTTAGGCACTGCGCGCGCACTGCACTTGCATCCAAATCAAACTTTGTTCTGACCGAAATTCAGTTGGCTGCTCTCGGTTTTATTTGAATCAACGGCGAGATTTCTCGAAAAAGTTGCCCAAAAATTTGTTTGATTGCTTTGGTTCGGTTGTTCTCCAACAATCGGTTCGCATCGCACTCGGCACCGCATGAATGTATGCGGTGCCGCGTAAACGCGTATGCATTGGACTCGTCTTTGAAAATGTTTGTGCTTCGGAACGACATCACATAGGCATGCGGTTGTGTGAGTTCGCATTCGAGTGCTGATCTGAACATCACAGATGCAAACGTCGCATTTTTGTTGTTTTTTTCTGGCAAATGACGTTTTTTTTCTCAATGGCTTTTCGATCGACAAAGTCACAGTCACTACGGACCATATCGCAAGTACCGAGCCGAATATGAGTCAATTGTCAAAGTTACGTTGAAAGCACACAAGCATTGTTGCGTTAGACGAAAACGTCAAATCATCAGTGAAACAAAATTCATCTGATCGCATCGCAATCGGTGATAATTTGAAATTCTTTTCTCAGCGACCGTTTCGCCTTTAGAATTCTCGAGTTATTCACAAACGGAATAATGACAACAATGCCTGACACTGAACTCATTCGAATGAAAGTTTAGATTCTTCTCCGTGATTTGGTCTGAATGTGGTCACGGAATGTCATCCGTTTTAAAATTGATTATTCTTGCGTTAGAAATTCAACGCTATTTTTAGGCGTGGGTCGACATTTTTGCTGTGACAACGCAATGCTGGGAGGATGCTGATGAGGAACTATTGGCTCAGAATTGAGTTCGATTGATAATAAAACTGCTCACAGAGCACTGACACATTTCCAAAGACGCATTCAAAACCGATTCATCTGACCACGCATCAAAATCATGCGCTTGCGATTCGACGCATTCCCCGCAAATTCATATCAAAACGCACTGCTTCTTAGCTGGCGATGAATGGAGTTTGGGTAGGTCAGGATCGCGAAACCGAACCGGGAAAGACCATCGATAATCGCAAGACAAGCATATCAACGAGAGAAAAACGCTAAAGATTCATCGATTCAAAATTGAGTCAATGATAACAAGCGACCGTTTTCGAAAATGAATTCGCGAACCGCATTAAGGCGATGCTTAATCGCGCTGAATTGCTTGTCGACGCACGATTCGTGCACTTTCAACAGAAAGATAACAAAAGTAACAACATTGCGATAGCTTGCGTTAAATAGTCGATCACTACGTGGCCCATTTGATGTTAGATAAATCGACGACGACTCACAGCCAGCCGATCAGTCTCGGCGAAAATTCTCAAGCCTTCGCCAAACAATGCACTAACGTCAATCGTCAAACGTGACATTCGCCCAATTACGAACAAGCGCATTCATCGTCGCACTCAAATATGAGCTGTCAATTCAATTATGGATTTGCGAAAGCCGCCAGCAACGAAATTTATTCAACGAAAGATTTCGACATTCATTTGTGCATCCGAAACACAATGCGAATTCGGTGGGTCGGGCTGCAGTTATGCTTTAGCATTGACCGGACTCAAGGTCAGGAGAGAATTTTAGAGGTCGTTGTTCAATGCATGGCGCTTTTGTTGTCGATCGTCTATTCATTCTGTCGCATAATTTGGTAATGCGTTCCATTGTAACGGCCTGTGGCCGTGGCATTGTGGGGCTGCTTTTGACTTTTTGTTTGACGGGCTAATTGCTCAACTAGAATGAAACCCATTTGCCTCGGTGATTACGGTTATTTTTGGTAAATCATACCAACTGGCGCCCCGTAAATTCGAAACGCTGCACAATCAAACCGTCACCATTCAAGTGAAACATCCATTTTGACGGGAATTCACAAACAAGCGACTCGACTGATTGATTGCATTGATCGACCTACCTCAATTTGGGTTAAGTTGTGCGAATTTTTGCAGCAGAGCGAGATGTTATTGCGCGGTAACGGTGCTTGGCACATGTTCGTTGCCGTTATCATGAGAATGTCGCTCAACAAACAATGCGATAATCCATTTCAATCTCCGATGTCGTGTGCCCGTCGCATCGATTGCATTCGAGTCGACCTACATTCCCCTAAAACTCACATCGACCGAAAACAATTTTTGGTGCGGTCGCCGTCGTCTCAGTCGGTTCTTCGTCTGGGTATCAGTGCGTTTTTATCCAAATCATTAACGTTTCATTGATCTCATCCTCATCCTCGGGTTACACTCACTCGTTGGCCGGTGCTTCGTCGCAAAATGCGCAGTCAAAATATTCGTAGTCATTTCGCTGCATTCATTCACCGAAGGGTCAATGCAGACCGAACAAGTTGATAAAGGAATTTCGTGAGTGTTTTTTTACGCACCACCACCACTACATGTGTCGAATGCAAAATTATTCTTGGAAATTATTGCTGTGCGACAATTCGGCGCCATGCGGTTTACGGTCAACGGAGGGCCTTTTCTTAATATTCGCCGAATCAGTTCAACGGACTTAACAACTCGCGTCCCTGAATGCTTCACTCAGCCAATGGGAATGGCTTGACCTAAATCGACGAGTTCATTGATCATCTCGAATTCTTAGCGATCCAAATCATCTGAGTGTGCTCGATTGATGCACTTTCAACAACAACTAGTCGGCTGTTGACCTCGAGGTTCGGCAATCAATGTCCAAAATAAAATTCTCAACATCGAATTTTGATGCACCGCAACGCATCTAACTGTAAATGACGATGCTCTATCAACAGCAAAACCTATTCCAATAGAATGGTCATCATTGATTACACGCAACGCGTTTCGTATGCAACGCTCACTGCAGTGCACATCACCGAATCGGCGGTGTGATATGAAATTAAATAAATTTGGATTTTCGGCTATTCGTGTTGATTCCAGCTGGGAAACCAGTTCTCTATTTGTGTTGGCCCCTCTGCTCCCAGAATTTGAAATGAAAATTTCGTAAGCCGTTTGATCGCTTATACAATCAAGTGATGCTTGGCATTGCATTTACCATATGTTTGTCGTCGACGATAGCAAACCAATTCAAATGTTGGAAGCGAAGCGATCGAAAGTGAATTAAGAGCATTAGGGCAATGCACCCGAAGCTGTCGATTGTGAACTGAATATTGGCTCGAGTCGTTCAAGTAGGCCTGAGCAGAATTCTCGAGAATCTTTTCCGGGCGGAAAACTGGCGAGAAAACTCCGAGTGAAGCGCGAAGAGAGATTTTTCGTGAGGTGGTGAATCGAGTGCATGACGAAAATGGCAAGTTGAAAAGTGTTATCAAACTCAGCAATCGTCAAGCGCAGATGGGTTGGCCGGTGCATTCGTTGTGGTGAACGTTTGTTTTCATTTAATGGCACCGCATCGAAAAACAAAAAGCTAATCAAGATTTCTTCTTTTTCAGGTTGTGTGGGTGGGTGTTTGTTTAATTCTCTTTTTTCTTTCAGGTTTTCTTTATTTTTAAGTTGAATTGTTGTTTTTGTTGTTGTTGTTGTTGTAATTGTTGTTGTTGCTGGAATAAAAAGAGAAAAAAGAATAATTATTGTGTTTTTTTTTGATTGAATTGAGGACTGTCCTCTTGTTTGTCTTCTGGCTTGGCCGCCGCGGAAGCTCTGCTCGATTTTTCTTCTTTTTCTTGGTTTCTTCTTGCTGTTGGCCGTGGTGTTGGCTCCCAAACCGAGTCGGTTGCAGAAAAGACGAATTAGTAGCGCAAGTAGACCGTTGGCGACACGATTATTTAAAATGAAAGG
>JANSTV010071927.1:0-10588 GCA_027564135.1 Lestremia cinerea
ACACACACACACACACACACACACACACACACACACACACACACACACACACACACACACAAATTAAGGGGCGATATTGGCCCCGAAACAAATTTCTGAACGACTCCACTTGTTTAATTATCGAATTGCTTTTAAACTTAGCGCAAATGCGAAACCATTGGACGACGCTGAAGAATGTTCCACTTGTGCGTTTCCAAATATAGATCGCTCCGCCTACACCATCTAACGTGCTCTTACTGATGCAGTTGAATCTTAAATTTATTTGGGTTTCGACGATCGTAATAGTGTGCATGCAGCGTCACTAATTACAAAATTCCCATTTAACTGAAGCCATTAAACTGTATTAAGGTCAAGCAATTTTGTCATTTATCCAATCATCAATGTTTGGTCAAACAATCTTGAGCTTGAACTTGAACTTGAACTTTGGATTTATTGCATATCAAGCGTCAATCAGGCAATTGTTGATTGAAATTTTCAAGGAAATTTCTAACTAACTATCGTGTAACAGAATCCTCATGCATGGCGCGTCCCTAAGAAATGTCACGCGCGAAGGATAACATTGTGCGCAATAAGATCTACGATACCTCTGTAACGCGATAGGCTTCAATGGCTTCCCAGAACACCAAGTTTCTTTCGTCGTGAATTTGAATTTCAAAACTTGTTGAACAGTCGTAGGAGAATGTCGCGAGACGAAACCGGTCACGGCAATAAATAAATAATAAAACGCCTTTTAAAAGGAAAAAGTATCGAAAATGGATTTAGATAAGTTATGAAACAAATCCGTGAGGCACCTTGTTACGAGCCGATATTCTGAAATTATCGGAATATCTCGTTCGAGTTGCATTTTACTTAGCAAGTGCCTGTGACTCGTTCGCATTCTCAACACGGCGTGTGTATGAATGTTTCGCCACATCTGCGCCAGGTGTTATTCATTTTCAGCCTGTTTGTTTTGATTCGACAAATGTCGTTTAAATTATTGATTTAATTTCATAAAACTTCTCAGTTTCGCAATATTTTGTGCATGTGTGCATGACCGCAAGAAACAGGTTGAGATTTTCTTTGTGAAAATACAGTTCCACTTTGTTTGAAATGCATAATGAGAAAATTGTTATTCATCTGTTAAATGTGAGCTCGGTTTGGATGTGTGACTGCATTCAGATTCCTAGAGCTGGCCAAATGGACATCTACAAACCATAAATGTCAACCATATGACCGTGTGCCGTTTTCAACGAGCTTTAGAATCTGTACTGACGTACATTTTATTAGATATACGATGGTCATAATTGATAATAATCCAAATAGACTGTGCTGACTGAGGGCCTGTGTGACCGGCACCGAAACTCATTTCCCTTAAAACAGACACTCAAGCACATATCGGAGCCACAACCGTTGTAAATAAATAAATGAAATATGCGTGTTGCCATTCAGCGTCAACGTGGCCGTTTCGTATTAGCGTTAGGCTCATTTCAACCGGAAAATGCCAAATTCATTCGTTATGGTTAATAGTTGAAAGTATTGTGGATATCTCTCAAATAACCATAGCGATGGAACATTATAAGTGAGCCATGTATGTGTGTGGCTCCGGAATATATACACATAAAAGCCGAGGAAAAGGGTCTTAAATTCAAACTATATAAAATTTTTTACTTCGTGCATTATCGCCGTATCGGCAAAATATTAGTCTCATACTCCATTCAATGGTCAATGTCAGACACATGCTAAAGGCCACGAAAATGGAATTTTGGTGAAATGTGAATGAGATTTCGCGTGAATTTGGACAATTTTCTTTTAATATTGAGTAGTGTCATGTGTCACGTGTGCCAAATATTACAATGACGAATTCTTTGGTGTTCGCTTTGAGCATAAATTTCACTCGGCTCACGCACACACATCAAGCATTTACCCATTTGCTAATCGCCATTCGTTGGGATGATCGTATAGAAATGCCTGATTTAAATATTCTCTACGATTTCGTTGCCGGCCGAAGCAAGAACTTAATTAGATTAGATGTTCCCTTTGCCAAGTAGATACTGCCGGAAACCCATTGAAGTTTATTGTCAGACACATTACTTTCAGACAGCAATCAAAACTTTGAGATCGATACTAAACGATGGCCAGAAAAAGAACCCAACATATATCGAATTGACCATTCAACAAATATAATAATGAGTTAATTGGTGTATCGGTTATGCTCTTGCTGAACCGCAAACAGTAACAGATGGCGAACCATTGAGTGAATCGCTCCTGAAAATGGACAGATAAAAACGGAACGCTCGCTGTTGGGATGCCATTTGTTTTGATAATAGCCAGGTCATTTAAACCAACATTCACGCCAATTTTTAGTTCGTAATGGACAACTTTTGGGACTTGGGTTTCTTCTGATGGACGTTAGACAGAGCAATAACTGGCATATTGACTTGAACCAAATGATGGATCGAATATATTGTAATGCGCAACTATATCAACTAGAATCCATAACAATCGGAATTTAGTTATATGATAAAAGTCCATTGATCGAATGAGAATATTCAATAGAAATCCATGCGAAATCCACGTGCAACATATTCTCGAATACCTCCCGATTGCGATGGAACTTTAACAAAATGCATAGGCATGAATCTCGATAGCTTTCCAGGTAAATCCCACAGGCGAATTAACTTTGTACACAGTGTGTCCCAGAAAAAACTGGGAACCCATTGAGCAGTTTCAATCTAATGGCTATTCTGACAAATATTAGGCTGCACAAGCTCATTTGTCGATTTTTACCGCAATCAGCCTACATCGACCCTTTCCGTTTTTATCGAAAGCGAAAGCAATGCCGAAGTGATTGAAATCGTCTGCAAAAAACAAGCGTGGAACGAATTCATATTTTCATTTCAAATCGTCACTGTCGCGATGCGTTCGCGTTGAGAGATGGTGGCGCCATCCGTCTCCGACGGCGTGTTGGAATTATTGTTCGTTTCTCATAGATAATGGCGTGGGGGTCTAGTAATATAAGGGTTTTTTTAAATCCTAGAGTCAATCGTATTCGAATGAGCTATCTCTGAAGTCAGCTGCCTCCGAATTTGAAAAATGTTCACCCAAAACTGCCTCTAAATTGATTTCTGCTCATATGTAGAGCTAGTTATGGAGCATCAGAACATCCTTCGAGATTTAGTTCTGTTTAAGATAAACTCGATTTCAATATAAAAAAAAGAGAAATAAACCGATTTTTTTTTTTTGAGTGTCTTTACCGGCGGTATGGGTATTTTTCGGCCCCTTTGTAGTGATTTACCCCCCTGAACCTGGTGGTCATGTATGGACCATCTCCGACAGCGGGTTTGGGACACATTTGAGGACATACCGATTCAAAGTAGCCATGCGATTCGATGCTTTTCCACCTTTTTTTTGACACACTGTACTCACTCAAACGTTCCAAGATATGGGAAAGCGCTCTCGTTGATTGACTTCGAAAAATCAAGGCAAGAATCATTTACCGTTCGTTCGATGGCAAACGTGAATGATATATTAAATATGATGTCACAAAGATGTGCATGAGCCAATGTCTCTCGAACAAAAAGGTCAAAGAACAAAACAAAAAATTAATCTATTCAACGATAAATACTCTTCAAAATTCCATTTTCTTCTCGTTTTCGATCGCCCGAATTTTTCTTGCTTCTGTCGTTTGAGAACGTTCTCATTGTCATTCCAATTTAAAGATACAATCGTCTTTGCGAGGTGCATAAAATATAAAACGAGAAATCGAGAATGTGACAGACAGTCGGATTGACATTCGAATTGGCATTCGAATTAATGATGCATATCGAGAAAAAATCATAGAATCCATTCGATCCAGTTATTCTGAAAAGCCTTAGGCGAAAAGGAACAAAATACAAATCTGGTCGGCAAACGGATCGAACGAATGCCTGGAAGTGTGTCTTTGGCTAAATTCTTCCATCAGTCACTTTCGGGAGACGAGCCGTGAAGGCTATTTGAGGCTTTCGACTTGACAAAAAAAGAGAAAGCAAAAGTGAAACAAGCTGCCAACTACATTGCCACTGAACTTCATTTCTGTATAGTAAATTCCATATTTTACGTTGATGAAGAATTATAAAACCTGAATGCATAAGAACTGCTAGAGAGTTTAAGCCGAGATAATTGAGCTCGGGGCTAAAATCTGGGCATATTATACCATTTCAATCAAACTTCACCCGATTTTGACCAGGATTGGCCAGGATCGAACATATTCTTGCGTACATTTGTCTAGCGGACATTATAAGTCGAAAGGGTAGTACCATTGACCCGAATTAGGCAAAAAGAAGAGAAAAATTAGGAAAAATTCAAATTATGAAAGCCCGAAAAATGGTTCCAGATCGGGTGGGATATCCCCAAAACGGTAGCTCCGATTGCAAAATTTTCTTCAGCAATGTTTTAGAGCATGATTAGTTCTAGTAAGGTTCAAAAACGTCCGTTCTACGACTGCGCGCTTCGGAGATATCCGCGCGAGACTTGAGGTAATTTTCGAAAAATAGGTGTTAGGTTCGCCCTCCGATTACACCCCGAAGGAGAATTTCAAATGGAAAGTGTCCAGTAGCAAAGCTGCTGCGAATCATCTGAATTCCAACATACTAAAAAAATTAGAAATCAGTGATTTTCCGAGATACTCGAATTTTCCTTCTTTTAAGCACTAAAACCACCCCCCACCCCCCACGCATCAAAATCGGTTCAGTGGTTCTCGAGATATGTTAACTGAACAAACAAAGCGATAAATAAAAAAAAAAATAAACAAACTCAGGAAAACAATACTTCATTTTGTCCAAAAATGAAGTAAAAAGATTCGGGTTTGTTTTTAAGCCTCTACCGTTTGGATTGGACCGCAACAAACGTCATTGGCATGTTTGAAAGAAGGAGTGGCACATTTGAGTCATTTGACATCCATACCACCTCCGTCAATTCGAACATATTTATCATTTTAACCAAAAAAAAAACATTTCAAGGCTAGTTGAATCATGTTCCCTGCTTATTGCTGTTATTTATTTGTGCCCATGTGTTTGAACTGATTGCATTCACACATTTTTATAGCCCGACGAATGTTGATCCTATCGGTTCACTTGACGTTATTGCCAATGCTGCTGTCAGCGGGGCTGTCGGTGCCGTATTTCTTGGTCTTGTTGGTGTTATTCGTCTTATGCAACAAGGTGAAATGGGTTAAAATTGACTTTTACTATTCATAAAATAAACTTTTATGTGATATTTTTCTGATAATGAACGAAACTTTCTTACGATGTCATTAATATTTTTGTAGCCATTGCTATTCTCGCTGTGCCCCCGTTTCGTTGAATTTAAGCTAGTCATGGATTTGTGAACACATTTTTAATGTTTCACTTTTTTCCGCGATATTTTCATGTTTTCGAACAGAAAACTTGTGCTGTTCTAGCTGCTGACTGAGTTATTTAACTAGAAGTCCGGACGTCAAAACAGTTACCTCAGTAACAAAATGCATCCTCAGCTCATTACTAAAAGCGTTACCTCAAGATGAGTCGGTCTTAAGACGTCGCCAATGCTGATAGCAGTTCGTTAACATAACAACAGAAGTGTTCACGGATTTTTTCACCGATTTTATTTCTAGCGACCTCCGCCATTATATTTGCTTGCATTTCCCTGAGATCCAGGTCGGCATTATGTATTAGAATCGCAATACAATCATTTGTTCATCCTATTTCTTCTTTCCGAAGAAAACACCTTAAGACTTAAGTGCGCCGCATTTCGATACACAAATTTCAATTTCAAATGAGTGTTGCGTGGACTTGTATTTTTTTGGTCACCGTAGTTGATTGATAACAAACAAAATTCACCGAAGCATGACCTTAAAAAGGCCTTATGTAGTTTAGGCAAAATGTTCATTTTCAAAAGAGAATATTCAGTTTTTTCTTTCAAACAAAAACATTAAAAACAACGTATGATTTGTCATTTATCGCAAACGAAAATCTGCACTATAGACAATCCTCATTTAGAAGCGAAATAGACCGTGTTGAGACGTCTAAAAGCGGTGTGTCTAAACGCGTTTTTTTGTTTCGTGGGGTATTCATACAATCAGCCAAAGGCGAACCGATGCCTTCCGCATTTGATGGCCACCATCGGTCCGGCTTTTAAAGATTTTTCCGATATTCTTCTGCTAAAATCTCTCGTGTTCTTTGCGCACCATTAATTTTAGTTAGTTTTAATGCAGTTTCATTGCAGAAAAAATCAAAATCTAAGCAACGTGCCTAATGTTTCTGACATAATTATTATGGAAGCAAAATAAAAGAAAATTCAGGGCAATATCATTCATTTGAAATGTTGCACTGTTATTTTTTTGTTCTTTCACTCGTCTTTTGCTCATTTCATCTGTGCGACAGATGAAGGTTTAGTCCAATCACAAAACTGGCGCAATGCAAAATGCATTCATGACGTTAAATTGAAGTTCACCATGGAACAACGGTGGCAGCAACACCAGGAGCAGCAAGTGCAATAACAACAACAAAATGACAATGACAATAAAAAACAAGCAAACTCTGGGCACGGGTGTGTATGTGTGTGTGTGTGTGTGTGTGTGTGTGTGTGTGTGTGTGTGCGTTGTTTTGCGGAGTGAAAGATAAATTTATGGTTATCGTGCGATTCACATATTACGCAAATATATCATTGTGTATGGGAAAGGAAGGATGTTCTGGTTTTTTCCCTCCATTTCTTTCATATCGCTGTATGTGTGCCGCTGTGCATGAATTTCTTTTTTGTTCTTTTTTTCTGTTTGCTTCTGTTATTTTTCATTTCATTTCATTTTGATCACCGTTCCTATGTATTTCACATTTCTGCGTTTCAGATGTGTGCAATGATGCACTTGTGAAATATGCAATTAATTAATCTGCAGGCTTAAAATTTGTTGGTGTGATGGCATGTGAAAAAATCTATTGCGAGACGAGTTTTCGAATGTGTAAATGAATTAGTGACGAAGGTGGGACAGTCAGCGCAAAGGAGTGAAATGGATTATTTAAAATGTGCATGTGCAGAACTATCCGTCGCAGATACATGCGATTCGTTGTGGCTGTGTGGAAGGTTGTTGGGCAGCAATGGGGTAGCATTTCAAAGTGTAATACCTAATTTCAAACCAGTGATGACACCAAACACACCACCGGGTGCATCACCGGTGAATATGCCAAGCGTTTCCACCTCAAATCTCCACAGCGTTTTCATGGCGAATGGTCTTTCGAATAAAAAAAAAGAAGAGATTCCCAATGAATTTTCGTCTTTTCTTCACCGCAATGATGCTACTGCTGAGTTGAGTGATTTGAATCCGGTCAAATCCCGGGACCGCAACTCGACAGATTGACTTTCAAAAGCCCACGGAAACTGCTGAGTTGCATTCGCGATCATTGGTCTTATCCTCCCGATTCCATTTCTATTCACCTACTTTTGTTTAACGTCCTTCTTGAGACGTTGTGCAGTCACATACACTTCTCCTCCGTCTCTTATCCCCTTGTTGGTATGGCTGATTTTTGATAGAGGCGTTCATTTGAATGAAGCCAATCCGATCTTTGATGGAAATGGAAAAAGCAGTCATTTCACCAAGAGGATAAGAAACAAAATGGGGTATCTCCCGCGTCTCAAGAAGGATGTGAAACAAAAGTTAATTCATTTCGTTTCATATGCATTGATTTCATTTTGATTGCGTACCTTTTACCGATCCGCACTTTCACGCCCGGCTTTGTGCATAAAGCGAACTGAAATTTAGATGTTTGCGAACATAGTTTGGTCGCTGGATTTTACGTGAGAATTGGTTGACGACTCCACGATGCAATAAACACGTAAATGATGCGAAAGGAGATACCTTTGATTTTCCTATAATGTTGTTAAATGTACTGAAATTTGCGAAATTCGAAGTATGGTTATAGTATATATTATTCAGGCTAATGCGAGGTTTCTCAGCAGCTCCAACGTCAACAGCTACTAGGCAAAAGGTAGCGTCAGATGCTGTTTGATAATTTCGAAACGATACAAAAGCGGAAATTATCAAAGAGCTTAGCCATTTCGAGTCTTCGGTGAACTCTCAACGTACAACTTGAACATCCGCATGCGGAATACAAAGGGTTTTATTATAAAAGCAACCAAATCATAAATATTATTATTATTTGCTCTTTGGAAAAATAAACTGATTCTGTGCGCTCACCCGCTCTTTTGCTCATCCATTCATTCATTCGTTGCCTCGGTGTGTCTTATTCAAGGGCTGCTTGTTGCAAAAATGCTAGCAGAATATAATATACATTTTTTAATAATAATCGGAATCAGAACCAGAATCATCTAAAAATAGCGAAGGAAAAGCCAGTAAGAAAGTACCTAAAAAAGGAGCAACGACGAGAACGACGAAGAGGAAAAAAACGAATTTGTGCCAGCTCGTGATGTAGATTCGATCGTGTAAAAGGCAAAAGCAGTAAAATCAAGGAACAATTCAGCTTGCTTTTCAATGCAGAATGCATTGGCTTACTTTGTCTTTACTTGGCATCATCTTTTTTCAATTGAATTTTCTGTTTGGCTCGGCTTGTTTGTGTGCGGCCATGATACTCTACATTATTCTGCATGGCATAACAGTAATTTTCTAATAATAATAATAAGTTCAAACGGTAAGGTTATCGGTCGGAAATACCTCAAAGTGTTGAGTAACGTATGTCAACGTCCAAAGACCACAATTCGGTATTGGTGACGCTTCTGGTATGCGTATCGTTGAATAGTGATGTGCTTGAAGCTCTATCGAGCATTTAGTGAATTGAAGGAAATGCAATTAGACCCTATTAACACAAATCTTCTACAAAAAGTATAAAAGAAGTCTTGTGTTAATAGGGAGATGTTGACCCGCTTCGCCTGATGCTATAACGATCAGTGCGCTCCTACTGTGAACAACGTCCTATAGTAATGCATATTCGACGAACACGTGAGCGGTAGAGCATGAGCCAAAGCGAATTCGAATTCGAATTCGAAACGAACTTCAACTTCGAGTCACACACACACATCCCCAGTTACAATGTCAAATTGCCACATTTAGATCATCAAGGCGTTAGTGGTGTGTTTAGCTCAAACTAGTTTATCATAATATGACATTCACATATTGCATATGCTCTTGATGCGGCGCTGTGAAACTGGCACTCTCCTAACCTTCCATTCCAAATTGGTCTTGTTAAATGGATGCACTCAGCCAGCACATTTCATAATACTTTGAACGATTGTCTAGATTTTAGATCTTGTTTCGGCTTGTGTTTTCGGCTAATATGGCGCTATCAAGAGTTTTTTTTTCGTACAAACAGTACTCTTTACTGTTTCTCTGCAAACGCTTAATTCTGCGACGGACTTTCATTCATTTTCACCGGTTTTCTTTTCGCTCAAGCCAATGACAACAACTTTTGAGTGCTTTGTAAATTCATGATGATTTGTGTATCATATAACGTGTCAATTGATGTGGACATAAGGTAGTTTCGGTCTCCATGCCGCCTTCCTCTTGGCGACAGTACGCTCCTATTGGAGATTTAATCAGGTTCAACCATTTTGCGCTCGTAAATATAAAGCTCGGTGGAAACACTATAATTCGTGAATAGTTCAAGGAAATTGTCTGAAGGCAGATAGTTCTCTTATTCCTTGGATGCAGATAGTGAATGAACCAAGAGCGAAAGAAATATAAACGATGAAATACAATCAATGTGAGGAAGAAACTCACACAACAAATCAGGGCCTATACTACTACTGTATTGCTTAAAATTCCTAAAGTGACGAATACCGAATTTTGTCAATTTCTCAAATTTGGAAATCTTTCAAACAACAAAACTTTCTTTAAATCGAATTAATTTGAAGATTGGAGGCTGGACTTTAGTGCTAGCCATCGGTTGAAGCTCTTCATGACTGCATAAAGCTGCCATGCTTATTCATGGCATCCTTCGATTCGAATTTTGAAAAAATTTCGATTTGAAGAATTTGAGAATTCGACAATCTGACAAAATTCGGCTTTCGGGACTTTAGGGATTCCAATGTGTGCTGAAAAATAGGCCCTGCAACAAACTGTGATGTGAATGACATTTTTTTGAATAAAATTATTTAAAAAAAATATATAACCGTTATGCTACCCGAAGACAAAAAGTGAAGAGAAAAAAACACCAATTCCGCAGGAATACATACATGAATTGAGTCTTAAAATGGAATGATTGCCATCATCAACCGAAAATACATATTATCTCTGCCATACCAGAAAATGCTGGAGATGTCCACCACCACCATTCGGTGAAATAGGAGAAAATGAGAATGAAAACAGTGGCTGACTCGTTTCAACGAAACGGGCACAAAAAATAGAAGGAAAAGAGAATGAAGAAAGGGGAAAACCCGAAATGGAAGAATTCTCTCTTCGACCACCACCACAGTAAGGGGAACAAACCAAAGAAAATCATAATGTTATGCATGAAAAACAATTAAGATTTAAATTTCATCCTTGTCCTGTTTACTTTTTACTATAAGAGATAATAATTAATGTGTGTGTGTGTTTGCGCGTGTGTGTGTGTGTGTGTGTGTGTGTGTGTGTGTGTGTGTGTGTGTGTGT
>JANSTV010071938.1:0-22638 GCA_027564135.1 Lestremia cinerea
AACGACGCAATGGCGTTGTTGAAGTCAAATTGAATTAATTAACAATGGCCATATTAGACAATAGCGTACGAGCGAGCACGCGTTTCTACGCTTAATCGATTAGATTTCGTTGTAACCAGCCGGTTGTGTTGCGATTTCAAGTTGAAAATTGAAGAAAAGAAAAAAAAAGAAGACAAAAAATGCTATAGACTTCGTTGTGGGCGTCAATACCGGGTTTTAATCAATTTCGATTTTTTACTCGAATTGTTTGTCCGTTGCCAGCTGTTGTTTGTAAATATGATTCGATTTTGAAAGGCATTTGTAAACAGTTTTCGAAATGAAATCGAATTGTTTTGAATAAAAATTATTATTTTGTTTTCTTTTGCATCAACATTTCTGACGAGACTTGTGCGTTTTTGCGAAGTTGATATTTCTGGGAATTTCAGCGCTGAGGAATTTGATCCAAGTTTTTATCGAGTCAAAAAAACCGCAAAGAGCGAAGTGTGGTCATCGGGGATCAATTTGGGAGCGTTCTTATTTCGACTGAATATGATTTCGGCGAATGCTTGAAATTTCAGCGAGTTTCCAGGCAAAAGTGTGCGAATGACAAATGGAGACATTTGCGATTAACAAACAATCCGAAATCAGTTTCCTTTTACGTCAGTCATTCGACCATTTTCGGAGAGGCGCTTCTCCGTCTATGTTAATTAAATTTTGCGAAAATATATTCAAATCGCCCACTTTGATCGAAATGGGCAAGACATCAACAGACGATATTTCAATTCGATGCGCAGAATTATCTTCTTCACGACGCGCATTCAAGTCAAGCTTGAATCGTCCGAGCGGCTTTTGCGCGCTTTTCGATAAATTTCGAAACCAACTTGAAGGATGATAACGGCGCCATCTAGTAGCGTGCCACTGGATTTCTCGACGAATCTAAGAATTGAATTGGAATCCAACCTGAATAAGTTATCCGAAATCAAGAGCGTCTCAACAGCTTGAGCCTCGGCCGCCCTCGTAACATGTTTCTTTCCATAGAATGCCTTAGCTGGCTCCACTTGAAGGATTGCGTAAAATTGCTCCAAGGCTTTGACCTCGCCAGTTGCTTTCGTATCGGACAATTTTGATAAAACAGCGGGATCTTGAAGCACCTCTGGAAATGACAAGGAATTGGAATTAGAGGCTATCGGAATGCCTTTGAGAAACGCGCGAAATCACCTTTTAATGAATGTTTGAAACCGGACGATGCGTGAACTAATAAAAATTTACTTCTATTGTCGAGCAGCACCTGCGAACGAGGAGAAAGGGTTTAGTTGTTTTTCAGGTGGTTCGCTTAGCATCAGTCATGACCTACCTTGTTATCAGTCTTAACAGCCTGTTGATTCAAATACTCAAAAAATTGATCTTTGACAAAGCCCGGCGATGCAATCAGCACGCACTTGACGACATCAAAATTGATGTGTCGTAAAATGCCTTGCAGAACGGCTTCGTAGAATCTTGTCAAACCTTTTTCGTGTTGAGAAACGCTGCCCTTGCGTTTTCTCGGTATGTTCACATCGATCTTGCTTCGCACCAATGTCATACTGGCTGTGATCAAGCAGACATGTGCCAGACCGTCTTGCATGATGACAGCACCGAGATCAGCACTTTGGGTCACATCGCAAGCCATATCGACCCGTTCCAATGAGATTGTGTCCCATTCGGGCTTGGTCAATTGGAACTTGCGATTCAATTCCAAGTCGAGTGTGTGATAGGCTCCCATCTGCGAGTGAAGTAAACGGGTTATTCAGATTGTTCGTTCTGGTGAATGGGGAGGGGGAGGTGGGGTGAAATCCAATTACGAACCTTGACGTATTGATTCTCCTCAACATTACGTCCTTTCAAACGTAAGACACAGGCCTGCGTGTCGAAATCAATGCTCTCCACCGAAATGGTGAGCATCGTTCGAACGCGACTGCTGCTCGACGAACCTGTTGCTGTTTCATTTTGAACTTTTCGGATTGTTGTGGATCGTACATTATCACCTTCGGCAATTAAATTGAATGCATGCCACATATCTTCCGGCTCGTCTGGCATCAAAGTGACCCATCTGAAAAGAAAATGGGCATTTCATTCAAACCATCTCCCAATCGATCGACATTCAGTCGCGCTGAGATGAAAACATTTCAACCAAAAATCCTTTGTGCAAACCTAACCTAAGGCCATCTCAGGCAAAATGACATCACAATAACATTCAATTTCACATAATCATCGTACGTACCCTTCGCCACCTTTATCGACGTTTTTATTCAATAATTTCATTTTGAATAGAAACGCTTACGTTTTGATCACTCGAATCACACTCGGCAAAATCTAATGAGCATGTCGATTATGCACATTTTATTCTCAATTTAAAATCAATTGTGGAATCGAATGAAAATCACAAAAAGTTCATTGTTATTTACAACTCATTCAGATCGAAATGTTGTCCACGTTAAAAAAGGAAAGTGACAGATTGGTTCGAGGGAAAATTAGTTAGCGAAAATGCGATAGATTGAACGCACTCGGTGTGTCGTTCAAGTGGACCGGATCAGTTGCTGTTTGACAGCGTTTGACTTGGATTTGAATAGAAAACCGCGTGCTCAGATCCAGTTCATTGGTCATTCAAGACACACACGTTTCGTTCCAACTCCCATCTTTTTGCCCTCAAGGAAGCGTTTCGCAGAGAGGTAGCAGTATTCAATCGAATTAAATACATATTTCTCCAATTATCTTCAATCTTCAATCCAACGAAAATGGTGAGTAAATTCAATTCAATAGAAATTTTCTGTGATTAAAAAGCCCGGCATGAAGCGCTCATGGTGAACTCGATTCGAATCGTTTTCAACTTTGAATCGATTTCTCGAGGCTTTGACTCTCTCCGGAGATGCTCTTGGACTCAAGACTGAAAAATTTGACAAAAAACACCATTCCAAACGGAGCCCACGACCATATGGGGGCCCATCAACAAATGCATTCCCTCGAACCAAAACATGCGTACCGAACCTAACCTCAAATTCCAACCATGCTTCTGTCAACGCCACTAACAAAAATATTATCTACATTTCAGGCTGATGAAGAAGTCAACAAGAAAGCCTACCCATTGGCTGATCCAGTTTTGACAACGAAAATCATGAATTTGCTGCAACAAGCGCTGAACTACAATCAATTGAAGAAGGGCGCCAACGAGGCCACCAAAACATTGAACCGTGGTCTGTCTGAATTCATCGTGATGGCCGCTGATACCAAGCCCATCGAGATTCTGTTGCATTTGCCATTGTTGTGCGAAGATAAGAACGTTCCATACGTATTTATTCGATCAAAGCAAGCACTTGGACGTGCTTGTGGTGTTTCACGGCCAATCATGGCCTGCTCGGTCACCATCAATGAGGGTTCTCAATTGAAATCCCAAATCACCCAAATCCAACAGGAAATCGAACGTCTGTTAGTTTAAGGATTTCGAATTTTTTTTTTCGTTTTTTTTTACAAAGACTCCATCGTTCGATGGCATTTAATCCGCGACTTTTGTTTTTTGTACAAAAAATGGACTAAATAAACGTGGAGAAGATATTTTCAATATAAAAAGACGACTCTTTCAATTCTCCCGCAGGTCAAAAGACAGGCTGTCAGTTCCAACAATAATTAATTTAATTGTAATTCAATAAACATTTAACCATATTTTACATTTTTCAATTCACATTCTCACTACGATTAATTCGATTATTCACTCATATAAAATAACAATTGCTTAAAAATTACGATTTACGATTAGCGAATTTAGACGAGAAAGAAACGAAACAAAAATATTGTTATGAAAATAGTTGATGGATTTCCTCTCAATTTCTGAGATATCACCGAAAGAGCTTAAATAAAATGTTTGGTCTGCCGCTAGCTCCAATAACGGAGCAGACACAATGCAAACATCCTGAAAATTGATTACGGCCCAGAGCACGAGGAGGTCCATCGAAATGGCATGCATTCCACTCGAAAGCGCCCCCGCAGCATGTCACCGCAATCGTAGTTCAATTCAATAATTTATTTCTTACACGCTAAGCCTAAAGGACAAGAGCTTCTCTCCGAATTTGGATGCGCCTGAAGGAATATGCGACCGGAATCGATGAATGTCTTTTCATTATTTTTTCTTCAAATTCGAGATTTGTGGAAACAGACAGCAAGTGAATCGGCCCGAAACCAAACCAAAAGTCTTGTGCGTCTTGATCGCATCAATCGATCAATTCGATTTGCACTTGTGCGATTGATCGTCGGTGTGATGATAAGTAGTGGTGTCTTGTGTCCCCAATGATAAACCTAAACTAAAGCCTAGTGGATCCGCTCCGGCATCTACTTCTTCTTGGGAATGCCATTCCTGTTGTAGCCATACGAATTGATGGCATTGTATTCTCGATCGCATTTCAGCAACAGATCGTACCACTGATCGCCATTCACTCGTGGAATTTCAGAGGTGCCGCCATAGCAGGGAGGCAAGCATTTCGGTGACATGTGATTGTGCAGAGATGCGCGATCACTGCCATGGAAAATGATGCGACCACGAAGCTTTTCACGCAAGAATGGCTTGAAGAGAGCAAACACCACGTTGAAGATTTTCGGTTGGTTGACAATGTGAATGGCTTTGATGCGCAGTGGGACACAGTCTTGCAGCCAATCGACGATGCGTTTCGCAAATTGTGGGGTGAATTGCCAGGTTTGTTGCAGCGACAGACCGTCCATGTCGAAGATTACGACCGCACCGTGCACCTGGGTTTCGGGTTCTAGCATTGCGGCCTCCAGGAACACCACACATCCTTTGAACACTTCGTCCAAGCAGACTTCCTTGTGTTTCCAGCGTTCTGAAAATTCACGATCAGAGTTAGAATAAGCGTCCTCTTCGAACACCTCTGGAGGACGAGAGTACTTACTGCCAAGCTCCAACAACAATATCCGGCGGCCAAGTTGATCGCGATTCGGGAACACCACCAGAATATTCTGTTTGAAGATGTTCGTCTCCTTGGATGGCGTAAGGTTATCGTAAATGTCTGAATGCTTCACTTTGAACGCATAGTATCGCTTAATCTGAAAATGGGAACGAGATTAATTGCGGGTCGGTGTCGAGATTGAATAAATGGAACGATCGACGTTTAGAGGTTAATCAACTCATGTCAAGTCGTTGTTATTGCAGATAAATTCGCGAGAAAAAACATTCGAAGGATCTGTCAGAAGGGTCAACCGAAAAGCCATTAATCACTCGAATGTTCAGTGTAATAACCCAAGCGACCTCTCAACGGCCACCGATTATTCTCAAAACACTCGAATATTTTCCAAACAATGCAATTTGAATCAATTGTCTCATTTTCATTGAAAATTAATGAAGAGAAAAAAATGCTCGACGTTTCTGCCCATTTCAATGTCAGTCCATTAACAGATTTTCCAAAATATTATTCCGTCGTTTGGTGTTGTTTGGTCAATTAAACTTGAACCAAAACAAGCTCAAATGTCAAAACAAAACGAAGAAGAAATTTTTGAAAACATAAAAAAAAACACAACACTTGACCGAATGACATGAAAACAATGAAACATGATTGTTTGACCGAGCGCCACGAAAACATAATGCTTTTGTTGGAATAACATTTGGGTCAAGTTGAAGTGTCTGCGATCATCGGTGAATTTCGATCGGCTAATGTTAATCGCAGCGTCATCATTTGGTCGATCGACGTTTTTCCTTTCGATGAGACGGCCAACGTGGAAGTGAATTGTCTGGCGAGACAAGTTTTCACTTTTGATTATGCAAGGCGATTATGTGATTCCGCTTTGTGAATGAATTCACAAATCCAAGTCGATTCGAAATGCGGCGCGACGCATACGGCGAACTTGAAATGTACACTGCAATGACTTCCTCAAACAGTCGATCGCAAGCCGGTATTGTCGTTGACCGTTTGGCAGCCGGTTTATTGTTAGAAGTGAATTCAGTCGGGTTTGGTACTCACCAAGTCTTTGGCACTTTCTGGGTAGAATTTACACGGACGAAGGAAACGCACCAGCCAGTCATCGTTGTCAATGGGCACATACAGATCTTTCTCCTCTGAAAAAAAAATGAATTCTGGGAATTAAGACGTGATCAAGCTTAATTCTTGCATCAGCGTCGACTGCGTGATCATATCAGCATTTCGACGGGACCACCGTCACCCATCCAATTGAACGGCCAATCAACGAGTTTTCTGCGAAAGCGCGAGATATCATTGACCCTCTCGTTGAGACCAATATTTAGCCGATTATTTTTAGATTCAAAACCGGATTTCTTTTCGGAGTTTTTGAATGGACCTCACGTCAAACAAACAATAGAGTCGCCGCAATTTGACCACAAAGGGGAGTTTCGAGAATTTGGCAGACGCGCAATGTCTCCTTTGTGGTGAGCGACAATTCGACCGATGAATCGATTGTCGGATGCAGTGCGACGGATTACGTTGGCGTCGAGAAGCCTTGGAAACAAACCGGTCGAAGTGGAAAAATGACATTGGATCCGCTGCCAGTGTCAATTGTCAAGTCATTTACCCGCCGTCACGACTTTCGGTCTGTTTGAATGCGGCTCCAATGCAACTGGGTTTTCCCGAAACGCGTGACGAAGACAGGATTATCGGGAATATCAAAGAAGTAAACTCACCAAGCAACAATCGTCGCAGCTCCTCAATGCCATTAGCCTTATTTTCCGGCGTCTCACGCAACTCCTTCTGAGCAATTTCCTTGCTGCTGGCATTCAATGGATCCAATTCAAAGCGCAAGACCTCATCGCCCAATTTGATGTAAGGCAATTCATCCAAATCCGACAACATGGTTGGGACTCCTGAAACAAACAATGAAATCATCATCTTAATTAATCTTGATCATCATCTCAATCATCATAAACATCGTTCGATAATCTCATGGCCTTGAGGTTTCCAAATGACAATGTCAATATCGATGAGCACGCGTTCGCTTTCGAGTAAATCCAACGAGATCGCCAACATGCCAAAAGCTCCTCATTTGCATATTTCCGCGCCGCATCCATTCTTAATAACTTCCATTTTGTCGTGCGACATTCAAAGACACGGAAGTGGATTAGAATGATTCCGGTCGATTGAGACGATAACGACGACAAACGCGACAAATTGCAAGAAGATGGAAAAAGGTGCGCTCGCGTCAAAATCATACACAAATTAACTGCATGGCATTGGGTGACCACAACGACGCTTTGTCGTGTGCTGGGCATGATGCTTGTACCGTTCGCCAAACATGCTTTGTCTTTGCTTCTTTTTTTTGTTTTTGTTTTTTGGCGTGTAGTCCGTTGTCACATCAGTGCTAATGCGCGCACGGCGCAATGTTTTGTAATGAGCGGTTTGTTTGCAACCGACAAGTCGGTCGGTCAAATCGATCATGAAATTTAAAAAAAGCTGCGGTTTCATCACAGCAGCACAAGTCAACAATGATCACATTCAATTGTTTTCAACTGGGATTACTCTCACGCATGCAACACGCACACACACACATACACACAAGGTTGGTTAGCGACGAGGAGCGAGCTCAATTAAAAAGTCCGATGCAATGCCAAAACGCGTCATCGCCTCGATACCCAATTTTCTAAATTGACAGTTGATCGACCAGAGACGGATTGATGATTTCATCGATTCATTGACTGCCGCACCAAACATCATTTCCGTTACGGTAATTACCGTAATTTGCACGCTCGTTCATTTATTCAATAGATGAATGCACTTACTCATTTTGAATGATTCTCTGACGCAAAACAATTCTAAATGAAAAATTCTTCCACTGGAATCTTTCACCGGATTCCCGTTAGCAACAAATTCCTTGAGTTTATCACACACAAAAACTACAATTGAGGAAAGGAAATATAACATAAACGATAAGTTGGTGATCAAATGGCTGGGACACATTGATGGTCGATACGCCGAAAACCGGTATCGACAAATATAGCACAGACGGCATGGCATTCGAACTGGTGTTTTTCAGTTGACAGCAAATATGATATTCAGCATGATTTGGCTTGTGAGATTTGAGCGCTTTGAGAAAGGTAAACAATGACTGGAAGATCTCATCGATTTTGTTTGAATGATCATCGCCTACTCGAATGTCACGCATCGGCGATTGCATGATTGGATTTGACGATGCGCGACAATTATCAGGCAATTATTCAATTATGAACTGCTCCGGAGACTGAACGTCGACGGCCAGCGAGTGAACCGCATCGAACGAGATGCCGTTGAATGTTCATCAATCGACTCGGTTTATTCATTTCGTCGGGGTTTTCGACGATTGAATTGCTCGATGAAAATCAAATGAACCTTCAACGGTTGAGGCAATGCTTTCAGAACGAAATCAAAATCTATTCTTCTTCGTCGAATCTTCCTTTTGATTTCAGACGAATTTTTTCATTTGAAAAGATCAAACTTGATTTCGCTTAGAATATCGTAGTTTGAATGAAATTAATTTGACGGAAAATTCAAATCTCACAAAAATCCAAATCGAACCAAAATCAATAAATTTCCAAACAATAATTTTGTCAAAAAAAAGAAAAAAATTATGAATTCAAATGCCGAATGCTCGAAGAAGAAAACCATCGAAATTACACCAACCGAAACAATTCGAAAGAATCACTGGCACACAGCACGGTGTTTGATATAAAAGAAATCAAGCACAAGCGAATGAAAGGCAAGAAACCGAAACACGACGATTCGAATTCGAACAACAAAATTTCGTCGAGAGAACAAAGTAACATCCACGAACGGACATACCAAAAACGATACTGCTGAGAATCACTCTCGGCAATCTGTTTTATTGTGCATTCACATAATACGGTACGGCATTGTTGTTGTAGCCCGACTGTGTGTCGTACTGGCGTACTGGGATCCGTATGTGTGTGAATTGACGTGATCGACGTGCACCGTGTCCCATTCAATGGTTTGTGTGTTCGTGTGTCATGTCAGCTCGATGCGGCAACGGCAGCAACAACAACAACCGCCCGAGTACCAGTCAGCCAACACCGAAACACACAAGGCCATGTGAATCATTGTGTTCAAATGTGTTTAAGCTGTTTCGAAGACGATTCACTTTTTCGAGTGCCTTCGAAGAGTCTTCAGAGTGTCGAGTGGACAATTTTTCGTATTCATGTTGGTCTCTACAACAACATTGACAGTGACCGATGGCATGCCATCATCGCAACGGACCGCGATGAGCATCAGAACCGAGTCAGCCGAACGTCACGACAGACGGCATTTCTTCGTTGTTGCTGTTTTGGTTAAGCATTTGTTTTTGTTTTGAATGCGATTTGTCGGTTGTAAACGGATGAAACTGGAAGAATCAACAGTTTTTGGAGCAATGTTTTGGTCGTACGTGATCGCGGACTGAGCGGATGATGATGACCTTTGGGCCGTTGGGAAAGTGACGATTCAAAGAAATGTTGGAGGTCTTGGACATAATCGCTGGCACAGCATTCGAAAGAATCCAACTGAAATGACAGAAACGCGATCTAAGAGGAAAAACGAACCGAATCGTAATCTACTCTCGGTGACCTTGGTCTTGATTCCGGCAGGATGTTGACGCGGACATATCAATCGCAACATGGCAATGGCGCTGATCAAGAAATTGTGAAATACGTTTACTCCATTCGAACCCAATGAATAACAATGCGCAATACGAATGGGCCGAATGCAGCACATTGGCACAGTGGCCGATGGTCGTGAACAGCAAACACTACGACGTGAACAAGGGCACTGCACTTTAGTATTGAACTGTTTGACATGTTTTCGTTTTTCATGTGAGTCGCACCATGTCAAATGCACTGGACTTGAATTAAACTTGAATTTTTGTTATTTTTTTGTTTTGTTTTAATCATCGTTATTTTCATCGAGTCGGATTGCGATTGGCTTTATCGGCTGTATGACGCTGGTGGTGAAAATTCTGAAGGGCATTCGTTGTCAATGCATTTCGGTGTGAGAGTTGTTCCGATACGATTGGATGCATCGTTGTGGTTGGGAACGCCTTGGATTCACTGGTTTTTTATTCATCGTTTTATTCATTTCGCTTTGAGGCTTGTTGTTGGATCGTGAAAAAAAACCTTCAGAATTACCGTGATTCATGGGTTCGAACGGAGTTGCATTTGGTTTGTAATTAAAAAAATTCCATTGGATTACCGGGAACGTCATCGATTCGAAGAAATGGAAAAATTCACTTTGAAACCGCTAAAAGGATTTTAATTTATTCGAGATGACTTTACGATGACGTACTACGCAGTTGCATTTGCGTCAATCTCTTCATAATCCTTCTCCAAAACGGCCAAATTTTCGCGAGCATCTGAGAATTCCGTCAGTTCCATGCCGTCGTTCACGAACCAGTGGACAAAGGCGCGTTTTGCAAACATCATATCGAATTTGTGGTTCAAAGTGGCGAATGAGTCTGCCACAGCCGTGTTTGATGCCAAGGTGCACACCGCTCGTGTGACGGAGGCCAAATCACCGTCAGGAACGCATTTCGGTGGTTTCCCATTGATGCCAATCTTGAATCCCGTCGGCGACCATTCAACAAATTGCACTTGCCGATGAAGTTTCATAGTTTGGATGGCCGCATTGACGTCCTTAGCGACGACATCGCCTCGGTAAAGCATGCAGCACGCCATGTATTTGCCGTGCATCAGATCGCATTTCATCATTTGGTTGGTTCCATCAAAAGCTTGCGCAGTCAATTTAGCGATCGTGGTCGACTCAAACATGCCACTTTCAATCGGTCCAATTGGCGCATAAGAGGCCACCGGGAAATGGATGCGAGGAAATGGCACCAGATTCGTTCGGAAATCGTCCAAGTCAACGTTCAATGAGCCATTGCATCGGCTCGAGGACGTAATGCTGGATATCACTTGACTCATCAAGCGATTCAGATGTGGATAGCTGGGCCGGTCGATCTTCAGCTTGTTCATGGCTATTTCGAACATTGCCTCGTTATCGAAAGGAAACACACAGTCACTACTCTCCAACGTGCAATGCGTCGTCAGAACAAAGTTGTATGGCTCGACGACATTGGACGCAATGACCGGTGCCGGATGAACGACGAATTGTAGTTTTGTTTTACGCGGAAACTCTTCGGCCAATCGATCCAGCAGACGAGCCGAGAAACCTGAGCCAGTGCCACCACCGTACGAGTGACATAAGAGAAATCCTTGCAAACTATGCGCATGCTCAACCTTTCGTCGGATGCTTTCGATCACCGGTTCAATCATTTGGTTACCAATCGAATGGAAACCTCGAACGAAATTGCTGGCAGAATCTTCGTTTCCGTTGATCAGCTGATCCGGTCCGAATAGGCTTTTGTATTTCCCAGAGCGAACTTCGTCGATCACCGAAGGTTCCGTATCGATGAAAATCGATCGAGGAACGAATTTTCCCTGTCGCGTCTCTTCGAAGAACGTGTTGAATCCCACATCGACATGATCACCATGGTCATCCTGGAGTGTCCCCTCCGGAGTGATGCCGTGCTCCAAGCAATACAGCTGCCATGTCGCATTTCCAATTTGAATGCCCGCCTGACCAATGTTCACGCTGAGTACCTCACGTTGATTGAATGACATTCGGAAAAATTTTCGAGAAAAAAATTCACTTGAAATTTCGACTACTTCAATTTGGACGAGGTTTCGACAAGAAATGCTATTTCAAAAATGGCAACCAAATTCCTTCATCAAGAAATTCAGCGCCTGCTGACTGGCAACTGTTGCATCGAGAGCTAAGATGAATTGAACCGATCATTGCCGCAATGACCGAGACCAAAAGTGGAAAAAAACCTGTTGAATGGCCATTGTTCGGCCTTCTGGACCTGTTCTACCACGCAATCGACTTTCGTTGATCGTCTCCAACAAAAATAAATTCATTTCAAGTGTTTGCGCACAACCAAACCAACCGACGTCATTCGCTGATGGAAATCTACCATTTGTCTGATCGCAAACAGCAAACAGGAATGCATCACATTGTAGTCGATTAGAAAATGTCTGCGAGAAAAAAAAAATCATTGCATTTTGAAACAATTAAATTGTAATTGAATTAATTTAATCACCATGCGCTTGCGAAATGATAATTATCGACGTGCAATGGATGATCACGCCATTTGTAATGCCTAGGCAAAAGTCTATCTCAAATGGCGGTGATTACGATTCTCAATCGATATTCTCTCTACAAGTCACAATCAAGGCGGCTGACTTGCGCGATTCCCAAGTGGTATGTCCGATGGCCCACACAGCACACGTCAATTTCGATGAGTATCGAACTTTTGAACTCGCATTCACCGCTTCCGCGACCTTGATTCAAGTTTACGCAAACGAATCATTTGTCGAATCGAAGCTGTTTTGATTCTGTTATTTGTTTTTATTGTTATTTTTTTTTGTCCAACTCTACGCTTTCAACGCGATCCTTGCCCATTGACGTCTTTTTATTTGATGTCAATAGGTTTCGATGAATTATTCACTTTCGAGTGGAAAGAAGGTCATGGCAGATAAATTTAATTAATTGCTGGCAAGCGATTGAGGAACGGTCAAGGGCAATTTCACTCCATCTGCTGTCATCCGTTATCACAGAATGGCTCACACGCAATGGGCAGATTTTCATTCATATCCAATGCAAAACACATTGACCACGTCATGTTTGAATCGTACATGCCAATCGCACTACAGCTATCAAGCACGCATTTTGGCTATTTTTAAGTCGATTTTCGGGGCCAATTAAAAATTCCAAAATAATTAATTTGTGTGCGGTCACGCTGAAACAATCGATATTCCAGATGGACTTTGAATCGAACCGAAACGAGTTTTGTGCACTTCACGATGACTTGAATGGTAGTCTCAACTCGCAATAACCATTCCGAATTCGGAGTGAATCTCCCCCGCGCATCACTCCATAACTTCCATCAGAATGATGCAAACATTTTCAATCGCTTTTGTTGACGATCGCGCGTTTCATCACAACAATAATGGTCGATGAAATTAAAAACGTTCTTGATCGCCTCCACATATGAAATCTAATCAAAAAAAAAAAAATTCCGGAAAAAAAATCACCCAAACTTACCTCTTGTTTACTGCAGTCGTCGAAATCAAAACTGATATCCGCCTATGAGCTCACAAATGATGAGAACGTTGTTTATTGATTTCGGTTCGAATCAAAGAAAAACTCACAAACGCTTCAAACAAAACACGCTCATAAATATCCAAAAACCTTCCAATATTCGCTTGTCGACAATATCACGTCAATATTTCAATTGAAAACTCATTCGCGCCGACTGTCGATATTCACCCAACGAAAATGCCCGACCGCGTTGAAGGAGTTCACACGCGCTAGTAATTTCGCTTTCGATTGAAATCGAAACGGCTATGCTGCTGCTGTTTTTATTTTTTTTGGTCGGCAAAATCGACGAAATTCGGCCTTTGAGAAACGAAAACGAAATGAACGCGAAGTGCGAAAAAAAAACGCGAAAGAAAGAATAACACAAAACACACAAATCACAAAATCAATTGGCAACGCAACGCAACGAAACACATTGATTTTTCGTGGCGGCAATTCGAATCGAGTGCGTTTTGCAACGGTCGTGCGATTCGTTTGACAGGAACTGCGCTGGAGTAAACGATATCACAATCGCGATTAACACGGAATCAACTTTGAAAGCTCTGATGAATTTTCCTCACTTTATATAGCCTAGATATCGGTCTAGCCTTTCGACGCTGAGTGTCGCAATTGGCGCAATCGAAAAGAACATTTTATTGTAATTAGCATTCGTCATTGTGATGTCGATGTTTTTGTTTTCGATACAATTTTTTTTCGTTGTTTTTTGTTTCATTGTTGTTGCTCGTCGAGGCTGCCGTTTAACGTTCTATTATTTAATTTTCTTTTTTTTTTGTTTGTTTGTCGTTTGCATTTCAACAATTTCGTTATTTGCATGCCGAAGAGGTTGCGTTAATCTTGAAATTAGCGTTGCGATGTGGTCAATGGGAAAGGGGCGAATTCATTGAGGGAATCCATTAATTGTTTTCTCTTGAAAGGAATGACGACAATCAACGGGGGAAAAGACGAAGACGAAGAAGTACATAGAGAAAAAATCGCCTCAGAGTCAACCAGGTCGATTAAATTTTTCATGAAATTTCTTTCGAAATCGTAACGGGGTGACGCCAAATGCAACAGTTACAAAACCAGTTCACATGTCATTCAATCAGCTGATCAAACACGAGACCGTTCCGAACCAAACGGGTGCAATGCAATCGATGAGATTGCATCATGAAATGCCAATAGAATAGTGCTCTTGTTGTTGCATAGATACTCGCAGGCCACAACAGCGTCACCGGCAGCGAGTGTGGCGATGCAGCGACGACGCATTACATGATCGCACCGATATTGCACAAGATCCATTATGCCATTCGAACCGTGAGTGAACGCTGGCACGCAACAACTTGATCTGTTGGAATTCCTCAAAAACAATGCCACACCACGGAATATGCTGAGCGAATTCAACCATCTGGCTGAAATCAAAGAGAAAGCCAAAGTCTGTGTTTGGATCAAGCTCGACGCGAAACGTTTGACGGATGGACGGTTGTTTATTTGCGTTTCGGATTTAGAATTTATCGAAAGCGCTGGGGCGGACATGGGCGTCAGTTTGGGCGCCCAAATTATTCAAATGTTTTTGGGTGCGACGCGAAATTGACGCAGACCGGCCCTGGTACGATTCACTCTGCGGCAGATGTTTTCAGACAAGCGGATTATTTGGCGATGCTTTTACGACATTCCGAAGCCTTGAAAAGCGATTTTCTCTCTGCTAATCACTCATCTCGCTATAGTTCCGGTAATCAATCGCACGTGTGACGGATTAAACCGAACGTGATGAATCCCTGACTGGCAATGAAAACTGATTCCGAGCAACCCGCTCAGGTATTGCTCAGCGATAAAACGCAAATGTTGTTCTTTCCAAAGAATTTCATTCAAGAAAAAAGCTTCAACCGTTTCGATTTAATTGAAGAGCGATCGTCTTGACCAAATGAACTCAAACCCGGAATTCCTACCCACGACAATCGACTGCAACAATTAAATCGATTGATTTTGTAACAAAAAGAAGCGAACATCACAAAACACCAAATGGCTTCGGATCGCAACCTCAAGAGTGCACAAAACAGCAAAGAAATAAATGATGGTGAACACACGCAGCGATTATTGTTTATTTCTCGAATTGAGTTGGGAAACTGATTGGAAACTGTGCGAGGTCAAGATGGAAAAGCAACGCTCAACTGGTGGCGCACTGACGTATTTGCGTTGATGCACAACAGTGTTTACCTCGTCGCGAACAATTGCTCACTGCTGCACCAACACATGGGCTGCTGTGACGTTGCCGATGAGCTGCATTCGAAATCATATGGTGATTTGTTATGCAATTTATATCGATTTTGATAAGAGGCGACTGCAGGTGCATACATTCGTGGAGGTCCCCCCCTCTTCCCCACACACTCACACAGACTCTCTTAAAAGCGATATTGTATTGCGCGTCGCATTATTTCTTCCATTCGTTCCCATTGTTAGTCGTAAATTTATTCGCTTTTACTAAATTCAACGGACTTTTCATTGCTGAACATCAATCATGCAATCGGCACGATGATCGAGACATTTGAAAAAGGCGACAAGCATTCTGAACTTTGGGCAGATGAGGTGCTTGTGAGCGCGTTGACGTCATCGACGATTATTTCGAATCGATTTGTGTATGACTGGAGAGGGGTCAAAGACGCTGCGAAGGGTGTGGGATTCCAAAGACAAAGACCATTTTCTCATAAATCTCGGTTTTATTTCGCTTCTAACTCCGCCTCCTAACCCCCCACGTCTCCTCCATCAATTCTGTTTCGGTCGAATTTTCTCATAAAAATACTTTTGCATCAAACTCTTTCCCTGAACTTTGATCTGATGCTGCAATTTATACAAGAAATGAAATTGCTGCAACGCAAATTCGTACAATTCATTTTCCATTTTCCACACAGTCGACTTTTTTATTTCGGCCACAGTTTCGGCCTTTGGCTCGATTTTCGATGTTGTTTGACGCAAATGGGATTTGCTTGAATTCAAAAAGTGATTCATTGATCCGTTGAATATTCTGAAAAGAGAGTGGTTGCGATGAGATGGGATTGTCTAGAGAGGGGTAAGGGGAGTTAGCAAACCTTGGCAATGATGATTCGAGAAGGTAAATGAAATCCTCCATCTCTTCGGTAACACCAACTAGGAAGTAATTATTGACTAAGCTCTGTTTGGCCTGGTCCAAGGCCCATTGGCTTCCGGGAGTAAAACATTCAGACGCATGACCGCAGAAGAACGGCACCTGTAGCCACATATTTTTTGGATCACAGTCGGGTAGTTTCTTCTCGACACATTCGTCGAATGTCTGCAAAGGGGGCGGAGGATTCGATTGGCGAATTCTGGTCGAAGGTCGGAGTGAACTCACCATTTTATCACCGGCCTTCTTTCGCACCAAATGCGGCCGATAGTTATCGCCGTAACGCAGGAAGTAATAGTAGGAGACTAATCGGTCCAACGGTCTACGAACAATGTTGATGTAGATCGGCTTGTATGGCATCGAGAATCTGAAAGTGAATGCAGTCCGGAATGAATGAGACCTCCGGCTGGGTGGGGCTGTTGGGAGAGCAATTACTTTGAAAAGTCTAAATAGGCCATATGCCCGTGATACAGTGCTGGTTTCATGTCATTCCATGCGGTTATGTTGCGAACCAAGTTCATCTGTGAAATGAAATATTGTGTTTTGTTGTTGTTGTTTTTGTTCGTGAAGGAAAGTGGTTGCACGATGACGTTGCCTTGCGTTAAAAGTGCTCAAGCATTTGAATGCATTACGGGATTAGTTGTGTTGGATGCCATTATCGAATGACAGCCCGTCTTACCTGATTGGTTAGCGATAGCACATGCATATTAGCCGTAACATTGATATGCAACACGTAAAAATGGTTTTTCTTGCATAAATCGTAAGCTAAATTGACGAAACTTGTTGATCCAGTCTTGGGTACGCGATTATAAATCACCACTAAATTCTCATCGTATTGACTTGCATTCACATTCTGATGCAGAGCCAACGCGTTGGTCGCACTGTCAACGATGTTCCGGGCTGTAATTATCAATACAGAGTTATTGTCATTCGCTTCAAAGGGTCTTGTAGCGGAGATGGGCGTTTACTCACGTAGCTTCCGTCGCAAGCGATCTAAATTTAGAAAATACAGCCAATAACACATCAAACTAAGCATCGTCACAAACATACAAAATAAGAATAATAATTTCTTTTTGGAAAACATTTTTTGTGATTTGTTGTTTCACTTCTGTGCTGTCGAATCGTTGTACGGTTTGGTGTAGGCCCTTTACATTGTCACTGTTTTGCCGCGGCTTTTCTCATGTTTTTTTTCAAATCAATATTTTTCACGATTTTCCTACCGATTTGTTTGAAAACAAATGTAAAGCACTGTAAAGGTGTGGAGCAGCCTCCTCGACGTTGTGATGACAGTTCGACGGTGACAGTTGGATACTGGTCCGGTTCAGTTGAAATCTTATTGGTTTATGGCGTTTTCAAATTGTTGCACAACCAATTGAGGGTTGCTGATTCGGATTCGACGAGGTTGAAAATCGTTGAAGGAAATCAGAATGCGATGTCTGGGAGAACTCTGAGGTGGTTCAGATGGACACATCACTCTTGGTCTGGTTCCAAAGTGATCCAAGGATCACTCCGAGAAATTCCAATTGCACTTTCAATCAATCTTCAAAATTGACCCTAAGCGAGTCTCTTTGAAACATTTCACCGCCAGAAACTGTCAACCGAACTCAGCCAGAATTTATAGCAAACTCAAATGGAATTGGCCATCATGAAGTTGGAGCCAAAGAACTGTCATTCACGATGAATATGGCGATCATTGTGTTGTGAGAATTAAAAAGAAACGAAAAGAATTCCAAAGGTTGATAGTTCCAAATTAAACTACAACTAAAGTGAGTCAGAAAAATCAGCAGATTAATTCGTGAAACGTTGAGTCGATTGGCTGGAAATAAGCCTGATTTGGAAGATAACTAGCTGGCATCGATAACGATAACAATTGCACGAGCTCTCGAAGAATTCCGTAATAGTCGAAAGTTTCGTCACTGTGGGAATAGAGGACTAAGAGGCTATGAGGAGGAGCCAAAGATTGATCCCAGCAGCCTGCGGCAAATCGGAAGAATAAAAGAAATAAAATTTTGAGACTAAGATTCATTACGTGCTCGAGACGCAATCATGAGCAAAAATATTTATTCAACCGCAAATTTAACCGATGTTGAACTGAAAGACCAGGGAAATCGTCTATTTTCGGCGAGAAAATTCGAGGATGCGATCAATTGTTACACAAAAGCAATCGTAAGTGTTGATGGTATGACAAAGGTGTGATTTGGAGCCAATGGCTATCGAGCAATCGAGTGAAGCGAGGGGGGCTTAATTGGTCGATCGCTGAATGAACGGTCGTCCAGTTGAAACGAGTTTTACTCGACGGCAACGCTTTGGCAAATTGGATTATATACTGGAAATGGTGAACCATGAACCTGATGCTATAAATATGCCTTCGGGTGGAAGTTTTGACGCTTGCGGATATCTAATTGCATTCACGTTACAGTCACTTGCGATTGTTTATTCAGTCAACGAGCAGAATTTCCATTCAACAAAGCGGTTTCTTGTGGTCCATCGACCGTATCGCATGGCGCTACTGGTGCTGAGTCGTACGTTTATTTGGATTTTTCTGCAACGACTTCAAGCGGAGCTGACTAATTAATTGCAAGCGCGGGTTTTATGATGGCTGGATTGTTGGCGTGTGCGTGAACTGTTATTGAGAATAACTGTCATATCATCAGCTCGCATTGCGTCATTCGATTCCCTTAAGCATTCGTAATGAACGCAGGCGCTCTCTCCAGTTAATTACCTTCGGTCAAATTCACTGTGTCTCTTCGATGAGACATCCTAGTTAAAATCGAGTATGAAAACTTGCTCGTATTTTTCACAAGTTGTTGACCAGATTTCAAGAAAATACTTCGGCATTTCGTCGCCGTCGAACGAATCACGCTCCAAAACAACAATCTTGGGTTATTTTTAGCAAACATCCCATTCGCGAAGCAAACAACCTTGCGAGGTAACAATAATGATTTCATCTCGTTTTTTTTTCTCAGATAAAGAATCCGACGAATGCAACATACTTCACAAACCGAGCGCTATGCAATTTGAAATTGAAGCGATGGGACCAATCCAGTCAAGACTGTCGTCGTGCCCTCGACATGGACCAGAATCTGGTGAAAGGTCATTTCTTCTTGGGCCAAAGTCTGATGGAGTTGGAGTATTACGATGAAGCGATTAAACACTTGCAAAGAGGTTATTGTCCTGCCCGGTCCGAACCTGTGCGAATCGTCTAACAATGAATTTTTTGTTTGCAGCTTGCGACTTAGCCAAGGAACAAAAACGAAACTTCGGCGATGACATCGCCTCACAATTGCGATTAGCTCGTAAGAAACGATGGAACATTCTGGAAGAACGGCGCATTTGTCAGGAGATTCAGTTGCAATCCTATTTGAATAAATTAATCAACGAGGACATGGAACGTCGTTTAGGTCAAATAAAATTAGATGAAGATGCCAACGAGGATGACCGCAAGACGAAAATGACTGAGATTGAAGTGGAATGTGTGAGTATTCAACCATGTCGTGGCCTTCGTTATACGCTTGCGTGCTCACGTGGGGGCTAATTGAAAGCCTAACAAAGCTGTCGAAATGTCAACACCTCCGGCAACCACATGAGCCTCACGCGATTCAATTACAACTCACTCCAAAAATACCAAAGCAATTAATATTTTTATTTTAAAATATTTAAAATAAACCAAATCGATATCCTAAAGTGACGAACGATAAATTTCTTTTTGCAGGAAAACCAAGTGAGCGAAGTGAATAACATGTTTGCCAAAATCGATGACCGGCGACGAGTAAGTTGAGAGTCGGAGCTGCTTCCGAATGGAGTTTTTATGAACCGTCTCTTTTTCCCCCTCAGAAACGTGACGTTCCCGATTACTTATGCGGCAAAATCAGCTTTGAAATCCTGCGTGACCCAGTCGTTACTCCATCCGGAATCACCTACGAACGGAAAGACATCGAGGAGCATCTGCAGCGTGTCGGTCATTTCGATCCGGTGACTCGTGTGAAGTTGGAGCAGGAACAATTGATACCGAATTTCTCGATGAAGGAAGTGGTCGATGCCTTCCTCTCCGAAAACGAATGGGCTCATGACTACTGAACGAATCAAATGCTCAACGATTCTTCTATAATTTAAGCTAATTGTCTAAATGAAACGACCCAATTCGGTCATTCTAAAGACTTTCCGAATCAGTTCCGAAGATGAGACGTGACGGTGTAGTTTTCCAATTAGAATCCAATTGCCGGCATGTCTCTCTCATTCATCGTTATCCTCTTGTAAATAACCAAATGATTCGTTGTAATTGCTACCTTTCAATTGCAGCAAAGGTAAATTCTTGGAATGAATAGCTCTGTCTCAAAGTCTGATTCCTGGTTGCGCAAAGTGACGAAAAGAAATGAAATTTCGAGGAAAAGAATCGGAGAATCCACAATTGTCCTTCCAAAATCCACTGATTCTTGTGTGAATTCAAACATAATTTTGTTATGAGCAATCGATTGAAGTGAAAATCACACAAAACAATTCTTGTTGAACTGAATTTTGTTGTTAATTTTTTCTTTTCCATTTTTTTTATCGTTTTTTTACGTTTTTTTTCGAATCGTTTTCATGTTTCAAACAATCGACGCGTTTCACACTTGTTGTTCCAATTCCTTCAGCAATTTGCTATACGAATTCTACTTTAAAAAAGCAAAATAGACAAAAAATATATCATTATTTTAATTCCGTGCGATTTGTGACGAGTGATAAATGTTGATTTCAAGCTGTCGTTTTTCTAGAGTCTGCTTGAGAGTTCATCCAAAATGAAATGATGAAATGTTTCGGCTTAATTTCTGTTGAATTTAGAAATGATGGAGAAAGCATGCTCTTTTCTGGAGAGTTCATGTGAAATGTGTACGATTTAAAAAATAAAATAAAAAAAATTTTAAAAAAAAGTCTTTTCATTGAAACTTGCCTTCCACCAACCCATAATCCACCCTCCAGTCTTAGCCGGTATGATTTCCGTCATGAGAGAAAAACATCAAAATAACTACAAAATGGTTCTCTCATTTATTTGCATTAGACATTCTGTTATCGAATTTCCATTTTCGTTCAAATAACGGCACACCCCCCACCTTCATTGTTGCATCACGTTATTCGTTCACGTATTCAGGCTAAAGCATTAAAATAAACTTTAAATTCACTTATCAACATCATCAACTAAATTCAATAAATAATTTGTCAATTTTTGTTTTTCCTTTCAAATATTTCACAAACATTGACTTTCCAACAATCCCAAATATTCTTAACAACTTTAATATATTTCATTGCATTTTGACTTAACTGAATCTCAAATCGATATGTCCCGTAAACTTATTGACATTTTGGTTGCTTCCCTCCCTGACCCTCCCTGACCCTCCCTCTAATAATATTATTGTTCCATACTCGTCCCACTTGCCCAATTTCAAAACAAATTCTGACTCATTTCGAAAATAAAACTGCTTTTTGTTTAACAAAGTCACCCCCTGCCTGTCTGTCACTGACCATTTCTCTTGCGATTCGATTTTTGGAATTATTGATTATTAATTGAATTAATTGAAGTCAACGGTGCCCAAGAGCGCTGTGCCAAGCAAGTAAAATGAGAGTCGAGACAAACGTGAGAATAACTGACCTTCACAAGAATTGACAATGAGAAGCAATTGGAAGACTAACTCAGGAATGATTAAATACTTCTGGCGGGAGAGACTAGTGAAATTTTACGACGTGGAGTAAACTTGTACAGCGATTGCGTGTGCGATAGAATTGTAGAGGAATTCTTTAAGGTCACCTTAAAGAAGCTCCGACCAAATCGAATCGTTCGGGAATCGTGCAGAATCTCATTAGACTCCTTTCCACAAGCCCTGTTTGAAAGCATGCAAGCTGAAGGCTTATGTCATCCAACGAATGACCGTGTCTTCCTTTCGGAACACCGGCCGAATAGCAAGATAGTTCTTTGCCAAGCCAAAACAGACTGCCTTCCAAAGTGAAACCTCTGCTGTTTCTTGCCCTCCCTCAAACACCGCTCCAACTTCCAGACTAATCGCCTCGATTATCTGAGACCCGGTTAAGCCAATTTATTTCCAGGTCATTCTGGCGAAAAAGCGAAAAAGTAAACAAAAAATCGAAACAAAAAATTTCAAACTTATTTCAGCAACCTCGCAACTCTCATCCCCCATACCCTCTGCCCTCCCCACCCCATCCCCTCGATTTTATTTATTATCTTTCCATAATTACAGAATTGTTATTAATTTATTACACGCAAGGCTTACAAATCGATTGCCTTTATTTCTCTACATGCTGTTTTTTTTTCATTTATTTATTTATATTTATTACCTATTTGTCAATGTATTACTCTGGGCTTTGTTGTCACACAGACGTCTGCGAGCTCAA
>JANSTV010071939.1:0-10586 GCA_027564135.1 Lestremia cinerea
GATCGTTTCAACGGGAAGTGAAATAATTTTATTCCAATTTCATTGAATTCTGCCAAACATTTTCAAACGACATCCAAACATCTCATCCGCTATGTGTCGATGCGTGTTCAATACCCTTTCCGAGAAGAGCAAACTATTGTGATTGCAAAACAGTTGAGCCAACAATACAAAAGGCAACTCACATCGGCGGATATTGCTCATGAACCAATGAAATTCGAGCGAGTCGATTTTTTAATGTTGCGAATTCTTTGAATGACATTGACGTCAGCAAAACTGATGATAACAGTTGTGACTTGTTATTCCGTTTGTAATGCGAGTTATTTGTTCGAAATTCTTAGGCGAATACGAATCATTCGTTCAAGTGAGTGAACGCGGCTCCCTCGCCGACTATTCATGTTCAAAAATATATGATATCATCGATTCGGTTCACAGAAGCAACGCTTACTTCAAGTAAGAATGACGGTTCCATCACGCCAACCCTCGTCTCATACTTGACTCATTTTGATCAACGCAACCATCATCATAGATTGAGCTTCGTAAGGTGAAAAACGCGAATGTTTACTCCCGATCCGAAACCATCTGAAAGTGACTTTCATCCAATGATAGGCTTGAGCGTCAATGTGTCAAACACCAAACAGATATTCTTTGCAAGAAAGAAAACATAGCGAGAATGAAGGTTTTTGCGGAAGATGGCAATTTCAGGGTAGCTTACTTTCACGTCCGAAGCAATAAAAAGCCGGCGACTGACCAATCGAGAAATATGATAGACCGTTTTTGGGACACCGTCACTGAATAGTAGGACGCGGCGAATGCCGCTTGAGTACGCCGTTCCCCATGATTGCCACTAATCCGCCTTATTTTCAAAGCGCCTCGCATTTTTTTGACACGGATTTGGCTGGCCTTTTGAGCGAACATTTCCCGGAAGAACGTCTGATATTCTTGAATTGCGCAGCTTACGGGTGAGACGCTCTCGATGAAATGAAGATCACAAATATTCATGACCGCGTTTTGCTCTCCTCCAACTCGTTATGACAGAAGTGCAGGAACGGCCGAAAGCAAAGAAGGCGCACCATCTTCGAGGTGAGTGACATTTCAATCGAGGTGAATGGAGATGAAATTGAAAAATTCCATATTCAGCACTAGAAAGTCCTCCGTTGATTCGGAATCGAGCCGCTCTTCTGTGGGGTCCTCCGCCACTTTGCGGAAATCTAATAGGTTAGACTTGGAGGATGGTCGATTTGCGGACAGAACGTCTTTCGTTGGCATCTTATTCACCTCATTCATTTATTCATTCATCCATTTGATTCCCATCAAATTTGTAAGCATCAATGCGTATGATCAACTCTGCATAACTAATAACTGGCTAACCTATGAACAGGGTGGGCAATTTAAAGTGTTAAGGAGTGATCGGCGATAACTTTTCACTGAAATGAAATATTTTCATGATCGGAATTTTTTGCTCATAAAAATGGACATTATTGAATTATCGCCGAGGGTTTTAGTTAAACGTTTCCCATCGACGGTCAATTAGGACCAAACATCGATTATCGAGAGCATCATTGAGATGACGTTTTCTTGGGTTTCCGGGACCACAGCCCGAATTGACCCAAGAATCGTATGGAACGTAGATGCTGATCGTCTTTTTGGGGATGGCAATTGGTCATTATTCAGCTTCGTGGTGGACTAAAGAGATACCTCAAATTTTGACTAACAACAAACAACTTTGGTAGCTCTACAGAGGGTTTTTTTTCGGTAAGATGGGTCGAGGATATGTTCTCCCGTTTCCTGGATGTTCAAGATTTTGAGAATTGGTTGAGAACTGACATCGGAAAGTAAATCAGGGTGTGACTTATCGCCGTTTGATGAGGGAAATAAAGACATTTGCACGAGGAATAGCGGCCGCGGATCGGTTCCTCGTCCAAATGTGATCCGATTTTGTTTCCCTTGGATAGGTTGGACTCGAATTGTAAAGTTTCATTACGCCACCTCGACTTTGAACCACAACGATCATCCTTCCGGGAACCAACCTCTTCGTGGTTTGGACGCCATAACTCAGTCGAATCTGCACCGAATACGGTTAATCAATAAACCCAAACATTGTGAACAGAGAATGAATTGTTCTTGCCCCTGGGAGTCTCATTCTGGAACATTGATGAATGGCGATCGGGAAGTGACAGAGTGGTGGAGCAAGAACAATCCATTTTCGTTTCCTCGCACCGCCGAAAGTACCTGAGCCCTACGAGAGAAACCATACGCGCTCCATATTATTTGATATTTCTACAAATTTCAAATGAGGTTAGAACAAGATTTATCGAGAAAAGATTTTTCCCGGATCAGAGAATTTCCTCCTGATATGCAACCGATTTGTGCTTCGTAGGAATTATAAGAAAATATTTCAAATCCATTCTTGACAAAAACAAAACAAAAACATAGACTCCACTCTTTCAAACAAGACCAAAAACTGCCAACAATCTGGCTTTGGAATGAAGTTATCGTCGATAAGTTTTTAACATGTTGGAAGGCCCACCCAGTATTTCCCCTATAAGGGGACGGTCAACAATCCTCAACTCTTCCTTCTACATTTCATGTCGAACTGCGACTAGTGGCGAAGCCGCCGATGATCTTTCGAGGTGAGTGCTTTTTTGAGCGATCTGTCACACTTGGAAATAGGCGTCTAACTGATGAAAACCAATCCTTCAAGGTCGTCTGGAAAATGGTCAAGAGGAAAATATTCGCTGAGGTGACATTTTATATTGAATTCCCACTCATGTTCAGTGAACTTGAATTGATTCGCTTTGATGAATTTTGCATACATTCAGAGATTTAATCATAACCATGATGACCAACCAACTGGAACAGGAAGAGCAGGATGGTGAGAGAATCCAATCGATCATTAGCAAAGGGCTTCTCAGCAATCAGCAACTGGTGACGCTCTATATCGACTCGTGTACCGGCCGAAAGTAGACTCTGTCGACTTCTTAACGACCTTCTCTCATCAACTCTTTTCGACAGATCACTGCGAAATATGATTAGGGACTCTTTGTAAGGACCCTCGTTCATTTTATTGGACTATCTATGGATATTCTGCACTTATTCCAGACTTCAAGAGTATGTAGACAATAATCCCAGTTTTCGTTCGAGCTTTCCCGCAGATGCCAAGTTCAAAGCGTCAAATTTTCCAATAATTGCATTAGTATATTTCAACAACGTCAACTATGATGGAAGTGCAGATGATACATTTAAATCTGGATTTGTGCCAATGTGAGTTCGGTTCGAGTATCTGCGTGCTTTTATTTCTCAGTCGTGATTATTCCAGTGCCAGACAAAAGGTCGACGAAGTCAACAAAGGTGTGTTTACGGCGTTCTTGAAAAGCTCCCTTTGATACCAAGTCATATTCGACCCACAGGCGAGGCACCGAATGACAAAACGTTTTCCTTGAGGTAAGAATGGGGTTGCACTCGAATCAGACGTGAAACACTTCCTCAAACTCAAATCATCAGAGCATTCAACAAGTGGGTCATTTCGTGGAAAGTGGATGGGTCCATCTTGAATATTCTATCAAACCCTGGAGCATTTGTCCAATCTATCGCAGAGACCGAGTATGATCCGGATCGATTCTCAACGAATCGACATCAAATTGTTCTGCTTTCCCGATTCAGATATCTGAATGACCTTGAAAGAATCAGCGGTGATGCATCAATCAACTCAAACTCACTATTCGAAGCTGACATGATAGCATCATGGCAGAAGCTCAGCACACAACTAGCCTGCTTTTATTTCGACGAAAAGTATGATGACCGCGAAAAGAATCCCCAAGAAAAGAACAACATCGCCGTAAATCTTGTAAAAGCAATGATGAGGAAGTGAGTCGTTTCCAAGTGGATCGCTCAAAGGAGTTCTACAAAATTCTTCTTCATTTTGCAGACTCAAAAGCAGATTTGAAGATATCAAGCGACAGTGAAGCTTCCCTACTTCACTCCATGAAAACTGCTCTTAAAGCAAAGCTATCTCTTTCAGGGGTTACGCGCTTCTCGAAAATTGCTACAATCGTCCGAACCATTACGCATTATATCTCGAGTTGTTGGCGAACCACCAGTGAGTTGTGGTTATGCACATCCTTATCAGTTGATCCCCTGAATCACACTATGACTTTGTTTCAGCGACGAGTTTTATGATAGATTGGTTTTAGCAATGTAAGCAAATTGATTGATCGGAACCCATCTGGAAGATAACGAGCCCTTTGGTTCATTCCAGATTCAATGAAGACATGGAATTGATCAATTTTGACCAGGATTCGGTTGGTTTTAAATACATCGAACGGAATCGCTCTATGCTCTCTCACATGTACTTCAAAATGCTTTGGTAATTTATATCTGGCTTCGTAAAGAAAGATCTTGTATTTCTGATTCATTCTCGGTGTAGGCTTGATCCGTAAGTCCGATCGATCTTGTTGATTGAATTTCATCCAAAGGAAAGCACGAGTTGATGCTATATCCCCTTTATATCAGTCATCTCGGCCGAAGCAACTTGGACATAGGAAAAATTCTTGAGCAGTCAATCGATGAAGTGTAAGAGTTTCTTCCATTCAGGCAAAGGAGTCATAAATTACGGTTAAGACCTTTCAGTTTTTTGGAGGCATTAAATGGATTTTACCTCGAGTTAGTCTCTTGACTTCTAAAGACTCAAGCAGAGATGTGCATGTGCGTGCTAACCCTTGGAATCTTTCAGGACAGTCGCTGATTGGATTATGGTATTCCTTCCGCTGCTAAGTTTTGATCAGCGCATTGAGGCTTTGGAAGCACTCTCAGACGAAGCGTAAGCAGACTGTGCCAACTCAGTCCAACTCAGCTAAATCTTTTCAAATCCCAAAAGGAATGTTGAACAGTTCTATCGATCTTTTGTTGGTCCTGAAGGCAAGCCATTTGGAAAAGTTCGCATCTCAAAACGAGAACTACGTGCCAGTCCAGAAACGCCTCTTCCAATTATCACCCAAATAAGCTTGTTGGCTGTAACGCCGTTGCAATATTGTACACTGGCATTGGTGGGAAAGTGAGTCCTTCTGCGATCCAAATCGGAATTGATTGAATGACACAATTGTCTCGATTCGCTAGAAATTCCAAATATGATCAAGTCATGAAACAATTGTACGATGTTGATATCTCGCGCATCGACGATATGTTCAAGTAAGAGAAGCTTCTGTTTCATTATTGGCACTGATTAACCATTCCGTTTTGGTGAAGAGCGATCGAACGATTGATTGCAGGAAAAATCGAAATTAAATCGCAGAATGAGGAGGTTTTCGAATTGCTCCTGTCCTCTCAGACTCGTCAGTGCGGCTTTGCCGACCATAAACAGATCAGTTTGAACTCGAGATGAAACTTCAAGTGACTAACTGACTCCTGCAACGACAACTCCTTCCTACATATCAAAGCGAAGTATGCTCTTTTTTCGGCCTGGATGACCTTTCCCAACCAACTATGACGTTACCAGCCTCCATTGTGTGAATTTTGAGCTGATACGCTGTGGCAAGCGTAAGGTGATCAATTGAAAGAAATCGCACTGGCGAGTCCGAGATTCTCCGAATGGACGGAATCAGTTCGAAAACTCGCTAATTCTGCGATTTAATTTCGATTCATCAAAACAAAATCAAAACCATTAGGTTTCGACCATTTGTCCTATTTTCGGTTTTGTTCGCAATGATTAACCAACTAAAATCGAGCATCATCTGAATAACAGTGCTCGTGATTTGGAAAAAATAAGACTTGAGTTCTGGAGGAGGTACATCCGCATGAAGTCTGACATTCAAGAGGATCAATTGGCGCTAATAATGGCAAACCCCGACGAGTTCTACAAAGGATTCCTCAAATATCCTTTTGAAGAATTCCTGCTTCGCAGCATTGACCAGTTAAAGGATGTACTGCAAGCTGCTAAAGAGCTTTTGTAAGTCAATCCAGAAGTCAACCAAATCGGCCAATGCACAGAGTGAGCCTTTGATTCGTTTCAGCTTCGCCAACGGTAGCAGAATGTAAGTAGCCGCAATGCCCTGGCCCAAGCCTCCGACCGAACTCCAACTTTTATTTCCTTTTGTATTCTCGGTCAGACTGAAGACCGAGAAAAACCGGTCGGACATATGACTGACCGATTCTTTGGGTCGTTCAATCGGCCGATCGAAACTGCTAGCTAGCATCCTATTGGGCCAATGTTTCGATTGCTCGTGAATTTCTCCGCTGATCGGTTGACTGTTTGAAATATATGTGAAAGACAGAAAGTTGGAATGGGGTTGGAATCAAATATTCGTGCAGAAGTGGAACTTGAAGCCGGAATACATAAATGTAGCGAGGAATGCTTGAATAATCTTGGGAATTTGCCCTGCCCATTACAACCATTTCCTTCTTCTGATTCTCATTTGCTTTCCCCATTTCCCTTTTTCCTTGATTTTCCTTGATTTTCCTTGATTTTCTTGCGATTTTCAGCGATTGGAGCGAGTCTGACCACAGTAATACCAATTTCAGTATGACTTTGGTCGAACTTTGGTATGACAAGCTATTTTATCAAAAACTGTGATTTGCTGGGAAAAAGCAGTAAACGCTAATATTAGTTGTGGATGACTGGCTACACGAAAATGCATATGCCGTCTCGGAACATTTTACTCTGGGCATAAGTGGTTTCCAGTGCCCGCGACTTGCAAAAAAAGGGTCAGGAAATAGTCGCAGTTTAGTACGTTTTTTTAGATTATTTCCTCACCCTTCCCCCGGACCTCCAATATCGTTTACAATTATGCTGACACATTTTCACGATTCCATCTAAAATTTCCCCCTCCTACCCCTTAAAACGGCTGAGATATACGAATCAACTGGGGGCGCGGTAGAAAATCGAAACAAGCTAACTCAGAAAGGGGAAAGGGTGAGGAAATAATCTGAAAAAACCGATTAAGCTGCGACTATTTCCTGACACATTTTTTCTGCAAGTCGCGGGCAGTGGACTACGACTTATCTCCAAGTTATTTGTACATTTTTGTGTTCCGTTGCACTAGAACTCATGTCGTAGAGACAGCTACTTGAAATTGGTCGCGAGAACTCAAATTCAAAAATTGTTCGTGACTCACCCATTTTCCGAAAAACTCCAATACCTGCTATCTGCATTTTGAGGCTCAACTTAAAGCAAGAAAATCATGCATTCAAACATTGACTCAATCGATTAGAGGAGTAGATATTTGATGATCCACCAAAAGATACGATCGGCCCTTGTTGTTGTGTTTTCTTCATTCAGTTGTTTTGATTCGTTGCAAAATTCGAAAAAAATAACATTGAAATCTTCTTGTCACTCGACGGTTACACATTCTGGTAGTTTTGCAGCACCTTCGGTCGGCCGAAAGACCGAAAAAACCGACCAACTTTTTTCGGTCTTCGGTTTGACCGAGAATGCTCTCCAAATCACACTTGGACTTTCTTCCGCCAAGGCTTGCTGTCCGGAACGATTCGGTCCCAACTCGCGTGTACTCAGCCCTGGAAAAAGTCATCAAGACAAGCCCTCGCATGCAAAATTATTTTGCTGGTGCCTACGCACATCAGTGAGTCGGCTTGAAGTTGGACTCAGATTCACCATAACCCGATGTATAGTTGTAGAATGAAGAAAGAATTTACGTTTGCAGCCACAGTTCAGTTCTCAGGCATGTAAGTACGGCTCTAGCTAACGGGGAATGTGTGATTTGAAGAGATGTTTTCTATCCTTGAAGGTCCGAATTAGTGGAAAAGTAAGTCAATGGCGAACGGGTTGATGTTCGCGCACTAAATCGAGTGGGTTTCTTGGACAGTTTGGGACTGCGCAACGAAAGAATAGGTAAAATACCTCGTCCGCAACCGAACGATTCGAAATAATATCTCGAAAATCACTCAAGCAGCCGACACCATCGCAAACTTGGTGATCATACCTGAATTCATTCAGAATTATTCTCCGATGGATGAACATGAAATGAACGGAGTTTTGAGGACAATATTCGTCATGTGAGCATGGCGATTTGGGATTTATCAGTTGGACTAAGAAATTTTCGGTTTTCTTCAGGGCTGGCCTTTTTCAAACGGATGCAAAGTGAGTTGTCACTTCAAGCAGATCAGATTAGTCAATGAATCTCAACACTTTCAACCGGTTCCGTCATTCAGAACAGAAGCAATTCTCGTCGCTCTGACTCGGCGTAACGATTTGATGCACGCTTTACCGGTTGCCGAGGCTTTGATCTACGCGCAAGGAGAACAAGAGCGGTTCCAATTGGCCATCAGAAATGAATTGTGAGTTTTTCAATGAGCCAAGATTCTTGATCTCTGCAGGCTAGCCCATGCTCATCCATTCTAGGGTCCGTGCTGTTTTGGAGAATAGTGAATGTGCCAATAACTTGGATCCAAACTTCGTGGAGGGTTATTTTCGTGCATATCCGTAAGCATTCGATATTCGACACCATCGAACCATCGTTACTCACCCGAAATCCACGTTGCAGAACTGAAACGATTGTAGAGCACTTGGTGCGCAAGAGAATGACCGAAAAAGAGTGTCGACGCTTTGAAACTGACATCACAAAACGTTGAGTCAGCAGCCGCATTGTACGAGATGCTTCTCAAGAAGCCGGTGTTATCATCAATTTATTTTTTGTTTCGGGGCGGTGTTGGGTGCGGGGTAAAACCCCTCTCATCCTTTGATTCGATACCAAGATTGTATTTTCACTATTCAAAACCCATTTATTTTTTAAATTCAATGTCCTTACTTCGAAGAAGATAATTCAAAATATTCAAAACGTTAAAATTAAACCAAAAAAGTTATTCCCGAAAAATGAAAGACAATTTTTTAATTTTGTTTTCGAAACTGATTCGGGTGGCCCTCCGCCCTAGTCATAGATGCACAAGTACATTGATTTTGTATTTCAGTAAAAAAAAAATTCCCAATTATTAAATAAAATTTATTGACTTCTTTTTAGTAAGTTACAATGGGTTTTTGTTGGAGTTCTATGCAGGGATGGAGAATTGGCAAGAAAAAAACAATATTCCTCTATTTCTTCTTCCGGGGTCGGAAATTATTCCGATGTTCCAGGGAACGATCTGCCGAGAAAGAAAATTATCCCTCTCGTTCGATTCGAATTCATTTCTTCGTTTTTTTCTCTGAACGATTTGTTCGATCTTTGCAAATGTCTTTTGAGATTACCGACCACATTCCCTATGAACCATTCTCGACACTTTTGCCCTCGGCTCATATCCTTGCCGGCATCGAAAAACGCCATTAAACGCAATTTCGGTCGTTATCTAATAACTTGGTTTCATCCAGTTGATTATCTTGTTTTTTCTCCTAACTTGTGTGAGATCATCAGATCTCAAATGCTTAGCCTTAACCATTTGCAAGAGATCAACTCCAGCAGCAGACCTTTTGTTTTTGCTCTTCAATTTTGCTATTTGTGCAAGTCGAACCGGGCAGAATGGTGATGCCGCAATGTGACTTTCAGAGCAAGATGCACAACGAAGAAGGCGAGTGTCTATTGAAAAAGATGCCGGGCATTCTTCTTTTCCGTGCAAGGTTCATAGAGTATAGAGGTTCCCTCACTTCGGAGGACAATGCATTTGATGTCTTTTGTTAGTTTTGTTGCGAGCGTACAGAAAGCGGGCGTACAACTCTCTCGAACCAACAAGTGTGCCACACTCACGATATGCGCTATGTACAAGCGACTCAGCGTACTAAGCGCTTATATGGCTCTCTATGCGTGTATATGTTCTGCGCCATACTATGCTTCGCTGCGCTGTGCTGCTGTGCTGCTTTGCTGTGTGAGTTGACGTAATGCGTAATGCGTTTTGTATGTATAGATAGATGTTAGGGTGGACTAAAATTCAAAAATCAAAAATCAAAAATTTGTGTTCGCAATACGTCCAGATCGATGCTTCGGACGAAGAGTAGCAACTTTTGTTGCATGCATGTTCCCCAAAACGGCCATGCTGAGGAGCAACTTTCGAAAAGAAATTCTTCATATCTCCAAAATATCCTCTTTGTTGACACTATTCAGAATGCTTTGAGAATTATTCTGAGATTTCGGTTGTGTAATAGGGCCAGATGGAATATTCTTGCAAAATACTATAAAATACTATAAAATAATTTCCTCTAAAACGGTCACACTGAGGAGCAACGCCGAGAAGAAATCCTTAATAGTGAAATATCCTCGAAATAAGTATGCTCAATTTATCCTTGAAATATACGCCATTTCGAAAAATGAATAATTGGAGAAAAAGTGGAGTACGTTTTGAGACGTTTTTGGGGATCTTTTTCATTGAAGACATTTCTTTTCGCAGTTGCTGCTCAGCATGACCGATCCGTGACACAGCCTAGAACTGAATTTACTCCATTTTTCGGGACGTATCATTCCTGATCTATTACGAAATCGAATTCTATTCCTTGATCATTTCTAAATCAAACCACCCTGATGGATATGGGCTCGGCCGCACACATACATACATAACATACTACATACTTCGACTCAGTGAGTTAGTCGGATCGATCCGGATCCGAATTTTCACGGAAATAAGTTTTTTGTGAGATACTCTATTAACTTATTCGG
>JANSTV010071950.1:0-10583 GCA_027564135.1 Lestremia cinerea
ATGGGAGTTTCCTTGTTGTCCATTGTCGAAATCATCTACTATTGCTCGTTGCATTTGACTTGCAATTTGCGTGAGCGGAAACGTAAAAAATCTGAAAAGCGTTTTTTGGCAGCCGAATCTCATCGTGGAGTGTTCAACGTAGGCATTGAAGATGAGAAAGATCATCAAAAATAGTTTCATATTGTTGTTCACATATCGTTCTCGATTACACATATCTATCTAATGATTCGATTCTTGAATAAAACCGGTATTTCGTTGGAAGATTCCAAACTCTTTTGTTTACTAATTTCGGCTCATAGCCTCAGACGAGCCATATCGAAACCAATAACCGAATCACATTTGCATAACAAGTCCGCATCGCTTGTGTTGAGCCACAGAAGATACCACAGAAGATGACAGCACAAAGTCTCATTCATCGTTTTTACTTTTTAATCGTTTGATTTTCATGTTTGGTTCAAAATATTGATCAGTCGTAACACGGACGTGAATCTTTGACCACCGTTTTCGCGCAATATTTGCATAATTTTTTTTCGGTCATTTTCAATCGTACCGGAATAGACCAGTTCAAGTTCAAACTGCGTTATTCGTTTGTTGTGATTGACTGAGTGATTTGAGGAGCAGCGTTATTCCACTGAATCCGAAGCCATCTGGAAGCCATGAGTCTTCGTGGCCTTAGCTGGTGAGTCTGTTTGAGATTGTTCTACTGTGGAGACTTGACCCCAGCTGACAACTACCAGCAAATCACCAGTGAATGTTTGAACCAACTTGAATTCACCATTTAGGAAGGAACACAAACCTGATTTGGAAATGAAATCATCGCCTTCGATAGCGCCGATCGAAGAAGCGGAAGAGAACTACGATGAAAAGATCAAACACGGGAATCGTCTCGAGGTGACTCAAATCATTTCAATTTCGATCGAACTTCGTTTGAACCTCTGATTTGCAGGCAGCTCGTGGATTGCTCACCGAGTACTGCGTGAATAGTTCGGTGCATGGCTTTCGATTCCTGGCCGAAGCCAAACGTCACTGGACGGAGAGGCTGTGGTGGCTGATAGCTCTCGCTTTCGCTATGTTTGGTTGCTTCAGCATGATAATAGCAGTCTACAACAAATGGGACCAAAGTCCGGTGATTGTGAGCTTCGCTGAGCGATTGACTCCCGTTTGGGAGATTCCGTTTCCGGCTGTGACCATTTGCCCCGAAACGAAAGTGAGAAGTGATTTTTTGAATTACACGGCGGCATATCACGAGTACCGTTCTGAAAATGACACTGTCGAAGAAGAGTGAGTTTATTTGCAGTGGGTGAGAAGGAAGTGAGGGAATGATCGATTACATCCATTTCAGTGCTGAGAGATTTGCGGCCATTTCGCAGATCTGCGATAACCGCGTGGATTTCGACTTAGGTGCAAATGAGAACCTCACGGACTTCCGAATAGTGGATTTAATGAAAGAAGGCGCTTTGAATTTTTCCGACACAATGTTGTTCTGCAAGTGGCGCAACAAATTCAACTATTGTGACAAATATTTCGAGCCGTATTTCACTGAAGAAGGTGTCTGCTTTACGTTCAATGCTTTGGATTCGAGAGAAGTCTTTAAAGACATGTGAGTTTGGAGATCCATTCGGGCGAAATACGTAATCAGCTCTTGACATTTCTGATATAGAATCGCACCGGACTACATGCCAAATCAACACAATAGAACCTCCGATCATTGGAACCTCGAAACTGGCTACGAAACTACAATCGAGGCGGATCCATCGACTTACCCAGAACGTGTGTTCAGCGCTGGAGCTCGTGTTGGACTTTACGTGCTGCTTGGTCTGCTCGAGAAACATTTTGACTACGTTTGTCGAGGACCAGTGCAAGGATACAAGATTGTCCTCCACACACCAGGCGAAGTCCCTCAACTTTCCAAATACTTCTTCCGCATACCAGTGGACCAAGAATTCTTGGTGTCTGTCAAGCCGACAATGATTACTACCTCAGAAGAACTCCGGGACTACGCGCCGAATCGCCGGCAGTGCTTTTTCGATTCGGAGCGCGAGTTGAAGTACTTCAAGGTGTACACGCAGCGCAACTGCGAACTGGAATGTCTGTCCAATTTCACCTTGCAGCAATGCGGATGCGTGAAGTTCTCCATGCCTCGTAAGTTTCACTGACCTCTCAATTCAGAATGGAAGAACTGATAAGATTTGTAACTTCCAGGCGAGGCAGATACGCCCATTTGTGGTACAGCCAACATTGGATGTTACAACGATGCTGAGGATACGTTGCTTCAGAAGGTTTTCACCGAAGGCCTGGCCGGTGGTAGACACCAACCCCGAGGGTGTAACTGTTTGCCGTCTTGCACCTCAATCACATACGAGGCAGAAATTTCACAGGCTACATTTGATTGGGAGAAATCATACATAGCGCTTGGAGGATCATTAGATATCTTCGAAGGGTAAATCGAAGAAGGGCTCTTTTGGAATGTTACAATAACTCACAATATCTATTTTTCAGCGTAAAGTCGTCTCGGTTATCGGTCTATTTCAAAGAGAACGAGTTCATGACGTCCAAACGCTCCGAGTTGTATGGCCTGACGGACTTCCTGGCCAACTGTGGTGGAATACTCGGCCTCTTTATGGGAGTTTCTTTATTGTCCATTGTCGAAATCATCTACTATTGCTCATTGCATTTGACTTGCAATTTGCGTGAGCGGAAGCGGGCCTTGGTACGCAGGAAACAAACCACTGCCTCTGAAACGACCATTGTGTCTGCAGTTACGGTTGATAAGGCGGACGAATCGAAACGTCATCAGAACTAATTTTCAAACGCAATTTATTACTTTGTGATTTGTAATTGCTTTAAATAAATAACAGAGTCGAAGCTTGGAACGATTTATGCATGTATTCGCACGAGAAATTGAAATGAGAGAGAGCGAGGCTGCGAGTTGATGATACCAGTTGTCTTCAAGAGTGGATTGAAGGGTTGATCTCCACCGCAGATTGTTCGGAGATGACTAATTCTGACTGATCCTGACACACATCATAATTTAAATTTTCCATATCTCGTGGGTCTCACTGGTTTCTCAGTGTTGAATGAATGAGTTGAATAGATTGGAAACTTCCAGGTGAGGCAGATACAGCGATTTGTGGTTCGCTCAGAATCAAATGTTACAACGACGCTGAGGACACGCTGCTGGTTAACGTTTTGAGTTCCATTTCGATGTTTACATGTCAGTTTCAATTCTACATTTCGATTGTCAATTTTTAGAAAAAACCTGTGTTCATTTCATAATCTTTTCTTTCGATTTTTGACTCATGACCTCTGAATGCGATAGATGAATCGTATTTGTATAACAATTTCACTTCGTTCGTGTTGCGAAACCAGAAGGAGATTAGAGCACAACGTCTTACTCAACATTTTGAGTTTCTGATGGCTTGTATTTGATGTTTCATTCAAAATATTAATATTAATATAACGGACGTGAGTCTTTGACCACTGTATTCGCACGATATTTGCATATGTTTTTAGTCAATTTCTAACGTACGTTCGTTTGATGTGATTAACTGAGTGATCTGAGGAACTGCGTTATTCGGAAACAATCTGGAAGCCATGAGTCTTCGTGGCCTTAGCTGGTGAGTATATTTGAGATGGTTCTATTTTGGCGGAATGATCCCGTCTGAGGAATACCAGAAGTTCATCAGTGAATGTTTGAAACTGATAACTCATCGAAAATGATCACTTGAATTCACTCTTTAGGAAGGAACCTGATTTTGAAATGAAATCATCGCCTTCGATAGCGTCAAGCGAAGAAACAGGAGAGAACTATGATCGAAGGATCAAATACGGGACTTGTCTCGAGGTGATTCAAACCCTTTGAATTTCGGTTGAAAATCGTTTTGTTGAACCTCTGATTTGCAGGCAGCTCGAGGATTGCTCACCGAGTACTGCGTGAACAGTTCAGTGCACGGCTTTCGATACCTTGGCGAAGCCAAACGTCACTGGACGGAGAGACTGTGGTGGCTGATAGCTCTCGCTTTCGCTATGTTTGGTTGCTTCAGCATGATAATAGCAATCTACAACAAATGGGACCAAAGTCCGGTGATTGTGAGCTTCGCCGAACGATTGACTCCCGTTTGGGAGATTCCATTTCCGGCTGTGACCATTTGCCCCGAAACGAAAGTGAAAAGTGATTTTTTGAATTACACGGCGGCATATCACGAGTACGAATCTCGAAACAAAACCATCAAGGAAGAGTGAGTTCAGTTGCATTGGGTGAGAAGGAATCGATGTAATGATCAAAAACATCAATTTCAGTGCGGAGAGATTTGCGGCCATTTCACAGATCTGCGAAAACCGTGTAGATTTTGACTTAGGTGCGAGTGAAAACCTCACGGACTTCCAAATCGTGAATTTGATGAAAGAAGGCGCCTTAAATCTTTCCGACACAATGTTGTTCTGCAAGTGGCGCAATAAACCCATCGCTTGCAATCAATATTTCGAGCCGTATTTCACTGAAGACGGTGTGTGCTTTACGTTCAATGCTTTGGATTCAAGAGAGGTGTTCAAAGAAATGTGAGTTTTGGGGATCCACTCGGGCGAAATGGGCAAACAATATTTGACATCTCTCACATAGAATCGCACCGGACTACATGCCAAATCGACACAATAGAACCTCTGAGCATTGGAACCTCGAGAATGGATACGAACCTACAATCGAGGCGGATCCATCAACTTACCCAGAGCGTGTATTCAGCGCTGGAGCTCGTGTTGGTCTTTACGTGCTGCTTGGTCTGCTGGAAGAACATTTTGACTATCTTTGTCAGGGACAAGTGCAAGGATACAAGTTGGTCCTCCACACACCAGGCGAGGTCCCTCAACTATCCAAATACTTCTTCCGCATACCAGTGGATCAAGAATTCTTTGTGTCTGTTAAACCGACTATGATGACCACTTCAGAAGGACTCCGACACTACGCACCGAATCGCCGACAATGCTTTTTCGATGCAGAGCGCGAGTTGAAGTACTTCAGGGTGTACACGCAGCGCAACTGCGAACTGGAATGTCTGTCCAATTTCACCTTGCAGCAATGCGGATGCGTGAAGTTTTCCATGCCTCGTAAGTCTCATTGGCCTCTCAGTGCTGGATGAATTAATTGAATCAATTGAAAACTTCCAGGCGAGGCAGATACGCCGATTTGTGGCTCCGCCAAGATCAAATGTTACAACGATGCTGAGGACACGCTGCTGGTGAAAGTTTTCACCGAAAGCATAGCCGGTGACAGAAACGAACCCCTAGGATGCAACTGTTTGCCGTCTTGCACCTCAATCACATACGAGACTGAAATCTCACAGTCTTCATTCGATTTGGGCAAATCAATCCAAGCGCTCGGAGGATCATTAGATGAATTCAATAAGTGAGTCAAAATAAGGCTTTGTTGGAATGCTCCCTCAACACGTGTTCTCTCCAATTCAAGCAAGAGATCGTCTCGTTTGTCGATCTATTACAAGGAGAATGAGTTCTTGACGTCCAGACGCTCCGAATTGTATGGCCTAACGGACTTCCTCGCCAACTGTGGTGGAATACTCTGCCTCTTCATGGGAGTTTCTTTATTGTCCATTGTCGAAGTCATCTACTATTGCTCGTTGCATTTGACGTGCAATTTACGTGAGCGGAAACGGGCATTGGGGCGCAGTGAACAAACTGATTTGTCTGAAGTGAAGATTGATAAGGCAGGGTAGTCGAAATTTCATTAAAACTAATGGTCACTTGCAGTTCATTTCTTTGTGATTCCAAGTTTTCTATAAATCAATTTTCAAAGTGAAAGCGTACATATGCATGTATTCATACGAGAATTCAACTGCTTATGATGTTTGGAAGTGAGAGCAAACTCTCAATTACAGCATGATTGGCGTGATACTCTACGCGTAATCCTCCCCCGCAGCTATTCGATCCAGCCACGTTCGGTGTGTCAAAAGCCCATCCGTCGTCGTATCGCTCTTTCCTTGGGACGAGCACAAAGCACCGAGCACTAAAACAATTTTCAAATTAATTTCATCTGAAGCGAAAACTTAAGCTGAATTAAAAACTTGCTGTTGCTTCAGCCCGAATTGCGTTTGTCGACTTGAGCTTGTTGTGCTTTCGCCTTCTATTAATTTGCGTTGAGCCATCGCCGATGTGTCCCGGCGTTTCGTTATGCAAACGAAAGAACAACAAGAGGGAGCGAGAGAGGGAGCGAGAGAGGGAGCGAGAGAGGGAGCGAGAGAGGGAGCGAGAGAGGGAGCGAGAGAGGGAGTGAGAGTGAGATAGAGGATTTTTTCATAACTCAATTTATAAGATTGCTCTTTCCTCTTTGCCATTTTTGACTGATAGCCTCACACGATCCATAAACATAGAATGCATTAATCGAAGCACATTTGCATAACAATCCCGCATCGTTTGTGCTGCGACACCAGAAGAAGACAAGAACACAACGGCCCACATATCGCTATCTCTCTCTGATGGTCCGTTCTTGATGTTTCTTTCACATTATTGATCAGTCGTATCGCGGACTTGAGTCTTTGACCACTAGTTTTGCGGACCATCTGCATAATATTTTTGACATTTTCAAACAGACCAGACGACCTTCAAAGTGCGGGATTCGTTCATTATTATTGAGAAGCGCTAAGCCACAATATTAGAAGCAATCTGGAAGCAATGAGTCTACGAGGCCTTAGCTGGTGAGTCTATTTGAATGGTTGTATTCCGTCGACTCGATTACAGCTGAGAAACATCGGCAAATCATCAGGGAATGTGTGATTCAGAAAATCGATAACAAAAATGTTTTACGCAAACTCGAATTCTTTCATCAGGAAGGAACACAAACCTGATTTAGAAATGAGATCATCGCCTCCGATAGAACCAAGCGAGAAAACAGAAGAGGACTACGATAAAAAGATCAAACACGGGAATCGTCTCGAGGTGACTCAAATCATTTGAACTTTGATTGAATTTTGTTGTGAAAGCTCTGACTTGCAGGCGGCTCGTGGGTTGTTCACCGAATACAGCGTGAATAGTTCGGTGCATGGCTTTCGATACCTTGGCGAAGCCGGACGTCACTGGACGGAGAGACTGTGGTGGCTGATAGCTCTCGCTTTTGCTATGGTTGGTTGCTTCAGCATGATAATAGCAGTCTACAAAAAATGGGACCAAAGTCCGGTGATTGTGAGCTTTGCTGAGCGATTGACTCCCGTTTGGGAGGTACCGTTTCCGGCAGTGACCATTTGCCCCGAAACGAAAGTTAGGAAAGATTTTTTGAACTACACGGCGGCGTATAACGAATATGTATCTCAAAATGAAACCATCGAGGAAGAGTGAGTCCAGTTGCATTAAGTGCGAGGAAAGCGATGAATTGATCTATAACTTCCATTTCAGTGCGGAGAGATTTGCGGCCATTTCGCATATCTGTGAAATTACGGCGGAATTTGGATTAGATGCAGATGATAATTTCACGGACTTAAAAGTCGTGGATTTAATAAAAGAAGGCGCCTTGAATTTGTCCGAAACAGCATTTGACTGTTACTGGCGCAGCACAGACAATAGTTGTGATAAATATTTCGAGCCGTATCTCACTGACGAAGGTGTCTGCTTCACGTTCAATGCTTTGGATTCGAGCGAAGTGTTTAAAGACATGTGAGTTTTGGGGATTCATACTGCGGAAATGGGCGATCATTATTCATTCATTTCCACATAGAATCGCACCGGACTACACGCCAAATAAACACAATAGAACCTCCGAACATTGGAGTCTCGAGAAGGGCTACAAAACTAAAATCAAGGCAGATCCATCAACCTATCCAGAACGTGTGTTCAAAGCTGGACCTAATGTTGGCCTTTACGTGGTGCTTGGTCTTCCGGAAGAACATTCTGACTACGTTTGCCAAGGGCCAGTACAAGGATACAAGTTGATCCTCCACACACCAGGCGAGGTCCCTCAACTATCAAATCACTTCTTCCGCATATCGCTGGATCAAGATTTCTTGATATCTGTTAAGCCAACTATGATGACCACCTCAGAAGAACTCCGGCACTACGCACCGAATCGCCGACAGTGCTTCTTCGATTCGGAGCGCGAGCTGAAGTACTTCAAGGTGTACACGGAGCGCAACTGCGAGCTCGAATGTCTGTCCAATTTCACATTGCAGCATTGCGGATGCGTGAAGTTTTCCATGCCTCGTAAGTCTCACAGGCCTCCCAATGCTGGATGAATGAATTGAAAAGTATAGAAAATTTCAGGTGAGGCAAATACGCCGATCTGTGGCACGTCCAAGATCGAGTGTTACAACGGTGCTGAGGACGCGCTGCTGGTGAAAGTTCTCACCGAAGACCTAGACGATGACAGTCACGAGCCCCGAGGATGTAACTGTTTGCCGTCTTGCACCTCAATCACTTACGAGGCAGAAATCTCACAGTCTTCGTTTGTTCTCGAAAAAACAGTCCAAGCGCTCGGAGGGTTAGATGGATTTAGTAAGTGGGTTAAAGATGCGCTCCGCTGGGATGCTTCTTCAACAGGGGATCGCTCCAATTTTGGCGTGAAATCGTCTCGCTTATCCGTCTATTTCAAGGAAAATAAGTTCACTACGTCCAAACGCTCCGAGTTGTATGGCCTGACGGACTTCCTGGCCAACTGTGGTGGAATTCTCGGCCTCTTTATGGGAGTTTCTTTATTGTCCATTGTCGAAATCATCTACTATTGCTCATTGCATTTGACTTGCAATTTGCGTGAGCGAAAGCGGGCTTCGAGACGAAGGGAACAAAACGCAGCCTCTGAAATGACTATTGTGTCTGCAGGGACGGTGGATAAGACAGACGAGCCGATACGTTATCAGAACTAATTTTCATTCACAACTTGTTTCTTTCTCATTTTAATAGTTTTTAAAATAAACTTCAAGAGTCAATGCTTCGAATTATTTATGCATTTATTCTTTCGAGAGTTTGGAATTAGAGTGGGCAAGGCCGTGATTTTGATCTTCATCGCAGGCTGTTCGGAGACGACTGATTCTGTTTGATTCTAATATCTTTTGGGAGTGAGCAAGCCCCAGGAAGCCATTGGCTTCAGTACGCTCGGTGTGTCAAAAGCCCGTCAATCGTTGTGTCGTTCCTTCCTTGGGACGAGCACAAAGCACCGAGCACTAAAACAATTTTCAAATTAATTTCATCTGAAGCGAAAACTTAAGCTGAATTAAAAACTTGCTGTTGCTTCAGCCCGAATCGCGTTTGTCGACTTGAGCCCGTTGTGCTTTCGCCTTCTATTCATTTGCGTTGAGCCACCGCCGTTGTGTCCCGGCGTTTCGTTATGCAAACGAGAGAACAACGAAAGGGAGCGAGAAAGGGAGTGAGAGTGAGAAAGAGAGAGGAGGAACAAGTCCAACAAACGTACAAGATCACTTACGGTAATTGCATTTTTCTTCTTCTTGTCTTTGAGTGGAAGAATTTATTGCATTTCGTGAGGCTGTGTGTGTGAGCTGGTGTGCACTTTCGAAAGCAACGTTGCAGAATGTCTGTCGACGAATCGCTAGAGACAGTGGCTCGATGCTGTCTGTACAAATGAAAAATGTGTTTACGATGTGCTCTGCTCACACAGAAATAATAAAAAAATGCACTATTTCCTCCGCTGAATCTCAACGGACAATGCAACTGCAATTCGGTCGATCTTTGCGTAGCGAACGATTTTATACAGCTTGCAGATTGCATTCCTCAAACGGAATGAATGCTTGGCAATTGATGCTTCTCTCGCAACATTGTCGTCAAGGCCGCACCCAATCGTTGGTCGCGTCGCAATCAAATGGATACACAGTTGCCTGCAAGCAAATTCAATTGCTCACCATTCGATGGACAACAATCACCATTGACAGCTCGACTGATTTTGCTAGACGCTCATTAAAAACTCATTTCAATGCGCGCCAACAATCTCAATCAATCCGTCGATTCGAGAGGCGCACCGCAATTTGTGTAATTGCGATGAGTTGTTGGCTACGCCCTGGAATCGCACTGAATCGATGCAAAACGATTGAAAAACATTCGAAATTTCACGAATCACTCGAATCGAATGTGCGACAATTGAATGCATGCAATTTCAAACGTCGATTATTGTCCACCAGTTTTCAGCGATTTGGCTAATTGACAAAAATCCACTGCAGATTTGGTGTTTTATGAGCTTTCACCGACGTTTATCATTTTGAAATGTTTCTCGTTTATCATTTGCATACAATCAGAAGTAATATTCTTCCTGGCGGATGTTGCGGATTGGAGTTGATGCGATGGGGCAATCAGTCGATCTGTATGAGGAGAGATGGAGAGATGCAGATAGTGAGAGAGGAGAGAAGGAAAAGGGGAAAGACGGAGCAAGTGAGAGAAGGAGAAAGAGAGGGACAGAGAGGGTGAGAGTGGTTGAGAAAGATAGAAAGGTGAAGAGAAGGAGAGAAAGAGAAGGAGAGAAAGAGAGTGAGAGAGCGATAGATAGAACGAGAGATAGAGAGTGAGAGTGAAAGAGAGAGAGAAAGAGAGAGAGAGAGAGAGAGAGAGAGAGAGAGAGAGAGAGAGAGAGAGAGAGAGAGAGAGAG
>JANSTV010071961.1:0-10583 GCA_027564135.1 Lestremia cinerea
ACCCAATTGGATACTAATTAATGGCATAATAGTTTCATCGACCCCAATTTTCGAGTTTCCGCGGAAATGTACCTGCGGTGGAAGCCATAAAAATGATGTGTGAGAAAATCGAGAGGAACGAATTCACGCTTGAGAGCAAATATATCGTGGATTTCACGATTAATTTCTTGGTCATTCTGAAGGCGATTGAGGTTGAAATTAACAGCGGCATAGGAACGAAAAAGGTTTCAGCTGAACTCATGAAGTCAACGATAGACGTGGCGACGCGAGTTAGTCAAGGCAGGCCCAAAGAATACGTTCAGTGCGTTGCGCAGCGAGTTGTCAGTTTTACATTCTATGTGCATTGAATTCATCCACAGGGCGGTATTTGCGATGGCCCGGACTGAGGTAACAGCAATCAATCGGTAAGTTGTCGATCAGTTTTTGATTCGGTTCATGGTTTCGTGATCAACACTGTCTGCGTTTAGCAATCGTAAAGCCTACGATTTCTGTCGAAAAACTACATCTCTCCTGCGCATCATCAACATGAATGGCATCGAACTTAAAACGTAATTTCGGCGGTTTTGCTCAGCTGACGAAATTTCTGCGGAATTGATCGGGTGTTTTTTTAGCGCAAAACAACTAACAGCGGACTGCCTTCGAGAAGCCTCTGGCAATATAATCGACGATATTAAGGCTGTTATACAATGTGAAGAAGTGAAAGGTTGCAAAGAAGAGGAGTTCGGAGCCGAGATAAGAGCATTCAATCAAATTTACGGTTCAAGTGTCAGTGTTTCAAGGGAGGAATCAGATCGCTCGCGGCCTGTTGTAAATAAAGATGAGGAAGAAGAAGAGGAAGAAGATGAGGAAGAAGATGATGTTGATGAAGATGACCAAGATCCAGAGCTCGAAAGTCTAATGACGGATGCAGAACGAGAAGCGAGAGGTGAAAATTTGCAGGAAAGTGATGTCCAAGTGGATAACCCAATGGAGCTGTTATCAGCCTGGTATTCAATGTAAATCTTCCGAAATCCTCTGTCCAAACTAATACAGATTTTTCACTTTCTTCGTTCATTCGATGAATGATGCAGTCTTGACGATCGCGATAGCCTCGACAATTGCAGTGATTTTATTTCAGATATTCAACTTGAGATGCGTTCATATTCGAAGAAAGATCGGCAACGGGCGATGGAGGCGATATCCACTTATGCAACGGAACTATCCGAAAATTTGTGAGTTGAATTCGGTTATGTTGAAGAAACGACACACTATCATTGCTTCTCGTCATTCTAGTGGCGATCTGAGCGATGACCAGATCGAGGATATTCCAATTGCATTCTACGAATTGGTGCTGTTGCGCAGAGAAATACTGGCGTACAAAGAAATGCGTGCAGAGCTGATGACTATTATGAAAAGCATTGGTCAATTGGTCAGGCTCAAGGAAAAAGTTAACCAGTATGTTCGAGCTTAATCGCCGGGTCATTATTCATGCAACTGCTCGATGTCCATTTCAGAGATTTTAGGGGCTCGCCGGAACGTTTCGTTGAAGGAGTCGTGAAAAAGTAAAAGAAATAAATACTTTTGGGGCATTCTCAAAATGTGAGGATATTTCAGACTCGCTGCTTATGACGCGGCTGTCGAGATAGACGAGCGAGAGGAGCTTAAGAACGAATGCATTAAATTGTTTTCACATCTCCTCTATCAGATGATTCGTGGGTAATTATCACTTCGATGCATGCAACTTTGGGCATCTTATTTGACGATATACGCAGGTCTCTGGGGTTTTACGACATGAAGAAGTTTAATGTGATCGATCAGTTGCACAGGCTGAGTAACGAAGAAGTGAGAAAGGTCACGGCTACATTCAGCCATGCGCTAATTCAGAAAGAAGCTGAGACCAACAAAAGACTGGCTGAAAATATGAAACAGTTTGAGGAAATCGGAACCAAACAATATAGAAAGAAACATATGAAGACTGACAAGGAGCCGAATGCGTCTGAAGCTTATCTTGAAGTGCTTAAGGACTGGTAAGACTTGTGAATGGATACATTTTGTTGGTATCATTCACTTTGGATGATTTCAGCAACGAAGGCACCCTAAACTCTGGCTGCTTGGAAGATCTCAAGTTATTCGGCGAGAGTTTGACAACGATGCCGGCTGAGGATCAAGAAGACGCAGTTGGTGAAGCCCAAGACCTTTTCGATAAATTGAAATCGCAAACGTAATTCTAAGCAAAAAAAATCCGCAAAAGTGAAATATGCAATTTGCGAATATTTTGCAGAGATTCTTTGAAGGAGACTGATTTGCTGGTGTTATTGGAAGTCAAAGAAGTCTTTGACGATATCAACGAGTCGTCTTTTTCAGGTCTGGATCCCAGTGTGGGCTCGCTCAAGTTGCAACTGGATGAAATTGTTGAAAGCCGCGAGGAAGCGATATTTGCGTGAGCTTCACCCATTTGCATTCACTTCCGCTCATTCTAATCCACCTCACCTTTCAAGCATCAACATTGTCGAGATGAAGTTCAGTTTGGAGAGGTTCCAAGCGAAGTGAGTTACGGCAACAACGTTCCATCGATATCTTCGGACATCCATCATTTCGATTTCAGGTGGACCTCAGCTAGCAATGCCGTATCAAAGTGCGTTATTGATGGCGTAGACATTTTTCGCAGGCGTTCAATTCATCACTCTTTCATTCAAATTTAACAGTTCGCAAGAATATCTTCAAGATGTGGTGGCTCTGCTCGAACAAGCAACTTTCCATTCGAGGCTCACGTAATTCGAATCCGTCAATCAATTCGTCACCGTTCTGCTTGAAAACTCTCTCATTAACAGTTTGAACAAAGTTACGCAAGAAGAGAGGCAAAACGAAACCATTTCAACTATTCGCAAATTGATTCTTGCTGAACGAACTCAAAATACCCTCAAGTCGTGAGAAACAAGAATATTTGTGGAGACTCTCGCTCATTTCGTTGTTTTCTCGTTCAAGATACTATGGAACGGAACGGTCTTCATTTTTGATCGAACGTGACGATTTTTACGAGATGTACGGGGAAGAAGGGAATCTTGGCCATTGAATCTACAACATCAAGGGAATAAGAGCTGGAAGTCACCGAGGTTACTGATCATTGCCTACGATCGTCACTAGACTTCTTTGGCAATGGCCGATGGCTCATGGTCTCGACACTAAACTAACACGTATCCACTAGCAGAGCCGTAGGACTTCTGAAGAAACCTACAAACAAAGGGTGAAGCTTACTTAAGCAGAACTGCTCTTCCTTCCCTTCACTAACATCAATTAACCTCAATTTAACGCTTTTTAATCGATTTCTTTATACTTCCATCAATAAACAACTACTCTTCTTATTGCAAATGAATGACTTTTTATCGACGAAATCGGTTTAAGCTTGCTAATTTGACAGGCTCAAGATTCGAGAGGAATCGTCAGATGGTTCATTCGTAGCTCTTAGCTCGATAAAAAAGGATTGACCTGAGGCGAGGACCCTAACGGCCAGGTCAACATCACTCAGGGATACTCCATCTTTAATTAAATCTCTCGAGTATACAATGCCAGACCTTGAAGAAAATGTTGCGGCATCACCGATGCTAGCGACTTGCATGCGACGAGAAAGAAACAATGATCTGGTAGAAAAAGCCGGAATGAAACAGGCGTCTGTTTCGGTGAATATTCGCCAAGATCCGCTTTCGCACCTGTCAAGTTTTTAATTAAAACTTGATAGCAAATGTATTTTTTATCAAAGTGCGTCAGCATTCTCATGTGATTGTGTCATCCAACACACGTCTGCAATCCGTTTGTCAAACAGTCAATATCACTTGTTTGGTCAAGTCACTATCACATCGACAGCTATTTGCGAGGAGATTAGAATGATGAAGGACCCACTCGGGGAGGGTGAAATCCAACCAAGGATTATACAAAGAAGAAGAATGTGTGCGTTTCTTGCTGAGCTGCTCCATCAACGGTACCTCTTCTCATCTTCGATTCTCCAATGTGTGCGTTTTTCCCACGAACTATTTACTCAGTTTTATTAATTTCGCGGGAATAGCACTCCGCGCGTCGTAGCTCATTATTATTAACAAGCAAAAGCAAGAGAAACATCAGTAAAGTTCCGTTTTCCATTCGATCGGTTGGTGTAGTCGCTCGAAATGGCTTCAAAACTATCATATTTTTTGCTTGTGATTCTCTGTCTTTGGTTTCTGCCAGCAACACACGGAAATCCTGTGCAGCATTTAGTCGATTGGTAAGAGTCTCAATCGAGTCAATATTCCGATGAGCAATTTATATTTGGCTTGCAGCGCAAACACAGGATACAGCACGAAATGTCTCGAAGCCATAAGTAGTTTCCACACGTCACTTTCAACAATTGGGAAAGAAGATCGCCTAACTGGAATGGAAGCTGTCCAAACGATGTGTGAGAGAATCGACAAGGGAAAATCCCCGCTTGAAAGCACATTTGTGTTCGAGTTTGCTCAGAGCTTTTTCAAAACATTAAGAGCGATTACGATTGGGAATGATCGTAGCGATGATGACAAAAAAATTCCACCAGAGGTCATGCAGTCTACAGTAGCCGCAGCATCTCGGGTGTGCACGAAGATTTCCAAAGAATACATGCAGTGCGTTGTTTCGCCAGAAGCTAATTTTAAATCCGAAAATGAATGGGTTCTTTCACAGGGTGGTGCTTGTTAAGGCTCGTGAGGAGCTCACATCAATCAATGTGTAAGTCAGAGGTCAACCTGCCATTCTGCACAAAGCCCTGAGAGCATTTCTTTGTGGGTATCTCCTTCTACCTTTTCAGAAATCGAAAGGCTGACAATGTCGGTGAAAGAACGCTAGCTCTCTTGCGGATCATCAATTTGGATGGGCTTGAAGTAAAACTGTAATTGTTAATATTCATTAGATCGGTTCTGTCGAGAAATTATCGTTCCATGAACTGGTGTCTTTCAGTGCGACACAACTGTCGACGGAGTATGTTGAGGGAGATCGCGACAGTTTAATTGACGATGTGACGAATTTGATCGACTCGAAAGAAGTCAAAAGTTGCAAGGAGCAGGAGGAGCTCGAGGATGAAATAACGGAATTCAATTCGTTGTACCGGCCGGATGTCAGTGACAATGAGGTGAAGGTGGACTCGAGCAAGGAAGATGATGGGCCGTATGACCCAATTAAAGAATTATCAACCTGGTATTTGGATGAAAGACAGAAGAGTAAGCGTCTCAGAGTCAATAACGGTTTTGTTGTTTGTTCTCCAGTCATGAAGTCCCGAACGATGAAGACTGCAGTGAACCTATTATAGAGATCGGAATGGGCTTCCAGTCGTATTCCAAGGAGCGAAGGGAGCTGACATTGAAGGAGATCCGAACCTATGTGCTCAGGCTCAAGAGAACTTTGTGAGTTGACTCTAGCTTCCATCAAGATGTAACTTAAGATCATTTCCTTTCTGATTTCTAGTGGACAACTAACCGTTCCTCAGATCTTAGACATCCCAATTGGATTCTACGAACTAGATAATCTTTTGGTGTCCATAACGCCATACACAGTCCATCACGCCGAGCTAAGAGAAACCCTGCTTGAAATGGGCCAGATTGTTATCGATCACAAGGCTGTGGTTGAGTACGTTTGTATCCAATCGGTTGACCTCAATTGAGATCTATTTCTAATTTCTGCACAATGATTTCAGTATTTTCCACAGAATGCCGGACGATTATTTGGCAAAATATGGAATAAAGTAAATTGAAGCAATGATGATTATTTTCAGCCAATTCTGATGTTCGAATCTCACTCCAGAATGGCAGCTTATCAAAATGCGGTCGAAAAAGGTGAAGACGAGGATGAACTCTTTGATTTGAGAACGCAGCTCATCAACTTCATAAAATTGGAGTTTTACAAGATGATTGATGCGTAAGAACGAGCCCATAGCATCTACCTACAATGGCGATTTACAGATTTGTTCCATTTTTGTCTGCAGATTGCTGGGCTTTCACGAAATGAGGAGTATGGGCATCTTGAGCGAGCTTGTGAAGCTGGACCAGCGCAAGGTGATGGAACTCAGCGAGACATTTGAGCATCCGATCATCGCCGAGGCAATGAAAGGGAACGACACACTGCGAAAGCTTCTCGATCAATTCAGAAGAGCAACATCGGACAGTTACACCGACATTTATGAAATGAAGCAAAGGGAGGAACCAGGCGACGGGAAGAAGTACCTTAACATAATCTTCAAATGGTGAGCAAATCGATTCAGTTTGTCATCTTAGGCTCAAATAATGACCTCGACGGTTTTAGTGAAGAGGATGACGGAGATTTCACTTCTGGATGCCTGGAAGATCTCAAACTGTTTGGTGACCATTTCTTATGCATGGCTCCTGCGGATCAAAAAGCCGCGATGAAAGCGATGGAGAGCATCTTGAAGAAACTGGAATCCCAAACGTAAATCCAGAAAAGAATCCGCTCAAAATCTGTTGAAACAAATGAAAAAATGTTCGCAGAGATTTTTTGGGATCGACCGATTTGCTGGTGCTTTTGGAAGTAGAAGAAGCTTTCAATAAAATGATGTATCCATTAAATAACCGTCTTGGTCAAGGACTGGCTGCTCTTAAGTTGCGATTTAGGAGAATAGTTGAAAGCCGCGAGCAAGCAATCTTTGAGTGAGCTCTCCCCATTAGCCTCACTTCCATGGAACATTTTCAATGATCTTCAATCAATTTTTCTTCAAGCATCAACATGGACGGACTGAACCTGAGCATGCAGAGATTTGAACAGAAGTAAGTGCGATCAGCAATATTCCTCGGGCATTGTCGGGTATTCATCATTTGGTTTTAGGTGGGGCTCATCTAGCATTGTCAGAGCGAAGTGAGTTACTAGAAATTTTGCTCCAAAATCCGATTCTTTACTGTTTTGATAAATCTCGCCAGACGGAGCGAATACCTTCGAGATATCGATGCTCTGCTGAGCCAAGCAATTTTCCATTCAAGACTCACGTAATTCGAACCTCTATGAACTCATGACCAACCCGCTTGAATAACCTCACAATTGTATCTGGTTGCAGCTTGAAGAAGGTCTCGATGGAACAGAGACAAAATCAAGTGATCAAAAGTCTCCGCAATTTGGTGATTGATGCTCGAACTCAAGGCGTATTTAACTCGTGAGAAACGCAGAAAGAGAGGATATGAACTTCATTTGAGCTGACTTTTTAATCCAAAGGCACAGAAAAATGGCAGATAAAACCCCATTTTCGACTCACCGTAAAAAATTCTACGAGATGTATGGTCAAAGAGCAACGATGCCAGCACATTTCGGCGAAACCTGCCGGAAATTCGACGAAACCTACCCAACCATGTCGCCCGAGGGCCAATTAGACGAAATCGGAAACATTTCTAAGAGCCTAACGGTTTTCAAAGAATCCGATTTGTAAGTTGATTCGACGCATACTCTGACCAGCAAGATCACAACATTTCATTTCCGCAGCAATGATTTAAGTGATGAAGAAATCTTGGACTTTTTAAGCGGCGGAAGATGGTTGGATCAAATGCGTGACAAGCACCGCAATCACACTCATGACTTACGGAGTCTCATAAGTAGTTTCCACGCGGTTTTGGAAGCAAACGTGGACCACATCAAGAGGTGAAATCAGAGAATTCTTCGGAATCTGACCACTTTGTTCACTGAATGCCATTTCAGAGTCCGCGTAGCGAAAATATCCACTCAGCTGGGCGATTTGAACCAATCAACGGATGAATGGGCACGCTTGACTGAAGACGAATCAGAACGGCCAATCCTTAAAGATCGAATCAAAACGCAGGTCACGGATTTAATGTTTGAAGTCTCTGGAATTGTCGGAAGCAGACCGTAAGTTTACGCGCTGAGCGGTGGGTGGTTCAAACGCAAGACTAACCTTTGAACCCAATCTCAGGATGAATGCAATGATGGAACTATCTGACGATGTAAAGAACAGCATCAGGGATGCGCTTGCCAAAGATCCCATCCCGGCCCTTAAAGAGGATGATCTGCAACGTTGGATAAGCAACTTCCAAGGAGGAAGAGTTCGTCGTCCTCGAAGTCGCGACTGATCTCACCTCCTCCAGCTATGTTACTCAACTCAATAACCATCAGCTCACAACTTATCCTTCACAACGCAGAAAAAATCCATAGAATTTCTTTATTAATTGTTTCAAAACAATAAGTCGACTAAAATCTGATAGACCAACCACATCGAATCGAGTTTGTTCGTTGCTGTTACGCTTCGATTTAGTGCTGAACTGATTTGCTTCGTTGCATTGCCCGTGGCCGTCAGATTAGCAAATCAAATTAAACTGAGAAACCGAAAAAAAAAGCTTAACTAGTTTCATTAAAATGTATCCAGTGCAAGGTCAGGCACCGTTCTCCTTGTCATCGAGAAGTGCAATCGGTTGCCAAGCATCTTTCAACGTGGGATAATGCAAGTCGTTTTCGTAGATTTCGCGTGGCACGTGCCGCGTAAAGGAATACTTTTCCGATAATCTGCGAGAGAATCGCGGCTCCGGTACGTTTTTTGATTGAAGCGATTCAAGAAGCTCTCCAGCAATTTGTTGAATTTCAGTCCAGGCATCATCTGGAAGTCAGAAGATTCAGATGGGCTATGATGGTCAGTTCGAGCAAAGTCTGCTCACTCACCGATCAGCTGCTCTGTGGCGTGCTCGTAAACCACACAGAAACGGATGATGTACTGCCCTCTGGCTTTTGCTGGAGTCATGTGCAAGGTGCCAGAGTGATTAAGCCTGGCCAAGAATTCTTGATTCACCTCCTCCGATTTCCTAGAATGAATGCTCACTTCAAAAAACCACCAAATAATTTTCAAATAACTCGACTCACCTCAAGCGAAAACAAACCAATCCCAAATGAACGTCGTTCATAACCTCAAATCGTGGATCTGCGTTGACCAACTGCTCAAAGTGTTTGGCCAGCGTCTTATGATTTCGAATGTATTTTTGCAAGCCTTCAATGCCATACGTGCGAAAGACACTGTACAATTTCAATGAGCGGAAGCGTCTGCTCAATGTGATGCCGAAATTTCGCAAATCAACAGCTTTGTCTTCCTTTTCGTAGTGCAAATACAGCGGATTGACGGTCAGTGACGCCTTCAATTCGTCTTTGTTCTTGACCCACATGACCGACGCATCGAAGACCGTGCAAAACAGCTTGTTTGGATTCACATTGAAAGAGTCCGCTAGTTCTAAGCCAAGCTTGAACGCAGCCATTTCCGGTAGGATGAAAGAACTTCCGGCGTAAGCACCATCCACGTGGAACCATACAGACTCATACTGGCGGCACACCTGGCCGATTTCCACGAGATTGTCGAATGCACATTGGCTGGTTGTGCCCACCGTGGCCACCACAAAAAATGGTGTCAATCCGTTGGCTATGTCCTTCTCCATTGCAGCTTTCAAAGTGGCGCCACGAAACACGTCGTGCTCGTCGGTCTCGAGGATCCTCAGTCGGGTCAGCCCAATCAAAGCGGCCTTCTCAACCGATGAATGAGCCTCAACCGATGTGTATGCCACCAATTTCGGGAGAAACACGCTCTCGTGAATGTGCTTCCTGCTGCCTCTCAGTCGATTAATCGTTCTGGCTCTGGCCGCGATCAGACAAACCAAATGCGTCTCAGATGCTCCGGTGCACAGAATGCCTCCGCCATTGGTGCCTGCCGTATCACTCAAGAAATATTCCGGTAGATTCAAAGCTTTGCCGTACCAATCGCAAACTTTTATTTCCAATTCGGTCAGCGATGGACATGAAGCCTGTCACGAACGAGAAAAACGGAATCACACCAGCACTCCAAGAGGATCAGTCGATCAGAACAAACCCAAGAGAATCCAATGGCACCCGTTGCACTGCTCATCAGATCCCCCAAAATTGATGCGAAAGAATTGGCCGACGGGAAGTAAGCAAAGAACTTCGGATGCCCCCAATGCACCATGCCTCGCATGATCTTCGTATCGAAATCCTTGAACACCTCGCCAAAGTCCTCGCCTTTTCGCGGTGCTTCATCTGAAACGAATCCATCAGGACAATTCGAAATCGATCGGAGTCAAGGCGAAGCCCACTTGGAATCAAGTCATTCAGAAAGCCCGGTTCAACGTCGGCCGTCACTCTGCGATCGCCAACGGTGGTCACGTAGGTGCAAATGTAGTCGATCACTTGTTTGCCCCAATAGCGAAACTGCTCCACGTCCATCTTACTCTGGCGGCACGGAACAACTGAACACCGTTCTGATGGCAAGAGAACACGCGCTCGCCGAAAGCAACCAAAACAATGTGATTTTGAGATGAAAATCGATTTGGAAATTGGCGTTACCGTTTCGACAATTAAATAGTGAAACGACACCAGCAACTTCCTGCATATTGTTCGATGACGATCGGGCGCCTGCCTCGAGACGTGCATGTGTTACGCGCTTGAGTGATCGGCGCCGAGGATTGATTGCGTACGAGCAACCTTGAGGCTGATTTCCGAGTCGAGGTGCTAGCGATGATTCCCTCTTCTTTGTTCTCCTCTCTTCCTCTCTCTTCTCTCTCTCTCTCTCTCTCTCTCTCTCTCTCTCTCTCTCTCTCTCTCTC
>JANSTV010071972.1:0-10583 GCA_027564135.1 Lestremia cinerea
CGTTTTGCTCTTCTTGTTTTCTCGCATTGTTGTTGTTGTGGCGGCACTGTGTATACCTCTTGCACGCAAAGAGCCGCCGCACCGTCAAGTCACCCGACCAAAGTTCTTTCAATCAGCCAAAGCGGCTTGAGCACATTTTGCGCAATCCGGCCGCAACGCGCTTTCAAATGTTATTATTTTAATAATGAAATTAGCATGTCTATTGCCAAATGGATGATTTAGTCAGTGGGTTTTGGTAGAACGCAAGCCAAGAGCGTTGTATCGGGTGATCTCATGTTACCGGAAATGAGAAATTCCATTTCGTCAATTTTGGGTGATGATGCTTGAGAAATGACACTTTGGAGCGATTCGCAATCCAATGACGACGTCATTGCGAAAGAAGCGTGTGCGGTTTTCCTTGGACGAGCTTTGTTTCAAATGGTCCATTCAAGATCGTGACTGTCGTAAATTGATTGTTGTTTTCGGTCTCGGGATTGTCCTTGGGGTCGACGCGATTCACCGGTCGACAACATCATCCGAGTCATTCACCTTGAAAACGATTATTTGATATTTATTTTGCTCCCTTGGAACCCCCCTCCCACAGAGATGAATTTATGACAACCGATGACAAAGACTACACCAACGGCGACACGAACGGATTCGATTGTCAAACGAAAGTAAACGATTTATCTTATAAAATTAACGAACTGGAGAGGAATCTGACGATCAAAACATGGAATATCGATCGTAAGTACCGTTAGTATTTTAGCGATGTGATGGTTATTGCGTTGCAACACATTTGACCCTCGACCCTCACACCAGACGAGACAAAGCGCAATTTCTACCAATTTCGCGGGTAGAAATGCGACAATTGTCGCATATCGCGCATATATTTTGAGAGCGTTAATGAGACGCGATGAAATACCTGCGATGTTTATTGCAAACAATGAACTGTATTTTTAACGAATTTTGTCGTCTCTCCTCGCATCGCCGCGCGCATCACATCTCTTTGTGTCGTTGCTTCGATGTGATGCGTTCAAGAGAGTTTTCGTCCGATTGAAAATAACTGCAATGACGTGATCGCGATGCTTAATGTTTGAATTGAAAAACAACACGGAATTTCTTGACCACTTGAAATGCTCCAGTTCTTTCATTCGAAAGCGGTGCCGCACACTCAACGGAGATTCAATACGCTCGTTTTCGATTGGGGGCCAAGTGGCCGTCGCATATCGTAGCCAATGGTTGCGAACCGTTTGCCATTGAGGAAAATTCTCTCCGCTGAATTTCTCAATCGAATATTTTCGAGCTTGCTTGTTATCGGGCGCGCTCGCTCACTTAACGGTATATCGTGGAAAAACCGTTCGACACAAACAACAAAACCATTCAAACAAACAAACAAGTCGAGTGTCGAAATCTACGGCCAGAAATAGACGATTAAAAAGCTGCCGAAGAGGAAAATGCCGATGCTCGAAAATGTAGAAATTTGAAATGAATTAAAAATAAATTAAAATGTTTCACAATCAAATGTTGGCGGCTCTTTTCACATTTTCCACCGTCATTTTCCTCTTGATTTTCCATATTTTCTTTTCCTCTTCGTTTTTTTTTCGTATTTTTTTTAAATTTTTTTGCTATTTCGCCGCAAATGTGCCGAAACCGTAATTGCCAAAGTGACGTGAATGATTTACCGAAAATCGCGTCAGAACCGAGATTTGAGTGGAGAATTTGGATGATCGGTCGCGCGAACGGTTTTTCCGGCGATTATGATGAAAAGCCGACGGGATTAAAAATAGTCGCAACACCTGTAAATGACCTCGGAGGCGATGATCGATGGTAGGTCGGGTGTGTGTTGCATCGCAAATGGCTGTTTTTTCTGTGAATTGGTTTTGGGTGCGCGTGGGATTTGCGCATCAATGATTGATTTATGTCCGGGGAATAAAACACACACACACACACACACACACACACAGGTTTGCAAGCTGAGCTGCAGGCGACTTACAAAGAAGGCGATTGTGTGAAGAAGAAGCTGAGAAAGCAGGAGAACGAGCTGGAAGTGTATCGAACCAAGCTGTGTGACACGGAGGAGGAATCGACCGCAAAATACAGTAGGACGTGTTGACACTTTGAAACGACAGTTATGCTAATGGGTTTGTTGTTCTTTTTTTCCGCGAATTGTAGACGAACTGGATGAGCGACATGGTGAACTGCAGGAGAAATTGGCGCAAATGCAGAAATTGGCCATTTCATTGCAAGTGCAATTAGCCGAAGCGCAATGTGATGCGGCTGACTTGCGGGCTGAGCGGGAACGATTGGCGGTCGAGAGGGAGGCGGAAAAGGAAGCGTTACAGGATGCATTGGATGCGGCTATTATTGAACGGGCGGAGAATGAGGTGAAGTGGCAAAGGGAATTCGAACAGCTGCGGGATGTGCATTCAGGTGAGTGACTTGGACGGAGCCGGGGTTTGGAAGGCTTCTCTGATCGATTGAGTTTTCCAGATCGGGAGGAACATCTGATGCAGGACTGCGAATGGAAGGTGCGTTCAACGCAGAAGACTTGTAAGGAAAAGCTTATGGAAGCTGAACGATTGCGAATTGAAACCATGCAGAAGGCGAACGCAATCGAGATCGAAGCCAATTTGAAAATTGACGAAGTGAGTGTTTTGGGGGGAAATTCAAGGAAATTCGTTGGTGACGCGGAGTCACTTTTCCGATTTCCAGGTGAAGCATTTAAAATCCAATGAGGCTGAAGTTGCGCAGCTTCGTGGACTGACCAACGAACAAAGAGAATCGATAAACTCACTGTCGGGCCAAATTGATGACTACAAATGTCGATTGGAGGATGCCAATGGCAAATTGGATGATGCTCTGGAAAGAATACGGAAATTGACCTTTCAATATCAACAGTAAGGGGGGAGGGGGTGGCGGGGAGGAGATTTTAACTAATGTCGCGTGTTTTTTTTTTGCAGAGAGTTAAGTGATAAAGACAGACAGACGGCGACCAGAATCGATGAAGCTTGTGGGAATGTCGCTGTTATGTGGGAAGATCGCTTAATGTAAGTGTGGTTATCTTCCTCTTTCTCTCTTCCTCTTTCTCTCTTCCTCTCTCTCTCTTTCTCTCTTTCTCTTCCTACTATCTCCCTCTTGCTCTCCCAATTTTGGAAGGGGCATCCCCTTCTTCTGGTCTAACCATTGGAAGAGGCATCCCCTTCTTCTGGTCTAACCATTGGAAGAGGCATCCCCCTCTTCCGGTGTAACCATTGGAACGGGCATACCCCTCTTCCGGTATATTCATTGGAAGGGGTATCGCCCTCTTCCGATCCAACCATTGGAAGGGGCATCCCCCTCTTCCGATCCAACCATTGGAAGAGACATGCCCCTCGTCTGATCTTACCACTAAATTCATTCTCTGTTTTGTCCGTTGCAGGAATGAGATGTTAAGACTGAAAGTAGAATTAGAATCATGTTATGCTGAAGACAGAGCCGACGCCCTGAAACAAGCCCATGAAGAACATTTTTCAGAAATCGCAAGACTTAAAGAAACATTTAATTTTAAAGAGAAACTTTTACGTGATGAAATTGATTCACTCAAGTCAAAATTGTCCGATCGTGATCGAAAATTGGAGGCAGCCAGTGAGAAAGCGGACAAGCAAATAATGCAGATTCGATTGATTTTGGACAAAGCGGAACGGGATCATCGACGGGAAATGGAATCGGAAAACTATCAGCGTGAGGAGTATATCAGTGAGTGGTGCAGTGGCGATAATTGGCTGCGTGGATTCTCATTCGAGTGTAATTGCAGGGAAATTACAACTTGAATACGACGAGAAGATCGCGAATATCACCGGAGGCTTTAACGATCGATTGATGGCCGTCCAAAAGAGTAGTGCTGATGAGCTGAATGCCAATCGAGTCGAATTGGCTGCCAAATACAAAAAGGACTTTGGTGAGTGCTAAGCTAACGGTTAATGGGGAAAAATTACGGTGATTTTCGGATGGTCATTTCATTTAGACCAACAATGTGACAAAATCAAGGCGGAAAAGGAGGAAGCTCTGCGAAGCAACGAGCAATTCTTCAAGAGAAAACTCGTCGATATGGAAACGAAGATCAGGTAAGTCCCATCTCGCTTCCCCACTCGCCACTAAATTCAAATCGAACTTCCACTCTTGCAGAGACATGGAAATTTCGCATCAACGAGACACCAAAGACATGCACAATGCCCACCAAATGGAGCGAGCCAGTTTGGAGCAGCGGGATTTGAAAAACTCGCAAGAAATCGAAACTCTTCATCGGAAATGTCGATGTTTGACCAAACTGTGAGTGATGTCGATTGGATGGGAAGCGGAAATGCTAATTCGATTTTCTATTTCCCACAAACAGCTTTGAGGAGATGCGAATGCGTTATGAACGACGCGATCCACGTGCAGAAGATCTTCGAGAAATCACCGAACTGAAGAATCTCATCGAGGCCCAAGACAAAGACCTGCGGAAGCTGACCGAACGCTTGCGAGAAATTCAAATGAGCCAGCAACAGGAACAACAGCAGAATCAAACGTATTTGCCGCAGCGGAAAACCAAAAAACCGAAAATCAACTGCGAAGTCATTTATGAGGACGAGAATGAGGGACGCGAATCGCCGATACTCATTCAAGAAGTGGTTGAATGAGTTTTCTTCCTTTCATTTTCTATTTTTTTTAAATTAATTTTCCTTTTCTTGTTTTTTGTTTCTTTTGTAAAATTATGGATTTTGTATGCACGCCTTTTACTATAAGTTTATTGCGTAATTTCTTTTGATGCGATTTAATCAGTCCTTGCTATGTTTACGTGACTTTGACGTCATTTTTAATATCCTTATTTATCATTATTATTATTTTGTTAAATACATGAGCATACGAACGTTTTCTTAAATTGATGGGGTTTTTGTGAAGGTTACGAGCAACTGGAGAAAAGATCAATTCATAATCGGTTTCGTTAACAGGGCAAGCTCGATAGCAACTTTGCACGCTTTTCGGGGTTCCGGTCAATAACGGGAATCGACAAAAGTCCAGTTATACGGACTTTCATTCGATGAGAAACGACTTGGCTTTTACTTGGCAATCGCAAAAGAGACATCCCGTTTGTTTTTAGTGAATGAATCGATGCGATTGGCTGGATGAAGCGAAAACTTTCAGCTTTGAGAGAAGAAGCTTTTTGATTCGAATTAAGGTCTTCCAATTCCGCCAGATGGCGATGAGGTGGAATTTTTGTTTTCTTTGATTTCTTGCGATTCTGGCGAAAGTGGATCCTGGGGGGCGTATAATGGCGAGGTTGGGAGGGTCCGGTGGGAATGTCGAGCTGAGTTGATTCTGCGATGGCCAACTGAGTTTCGTGAGTATAATATGGATCGGCAGCGAAATTTGAAGTGATGCACGGACGAAATAAAAAAACCGAGTTTTTGGCAAGAATGAAGAGAGTTGAAGTTGTTTTGTTCTACCGAAGAATTTCTTAAGTTTTAATTCTGAAATATTGCGTTTGAATAATTTCGATGATGTGATCTTCAATAATGGCAATGAAGACACTGGTGGGATATAATAACGAGAGATTTAAACAACAATTGGAATAACTTGATGCTTGAAATCGGGACCTTTCTGCAATCATAAAACTCCAATCCGGACTTTCTACTTAAGAGCGGGCTTGCACTCGGATTTCCAAGCAACTGGTGGAATCGTTCAATCGCATATTGGATCGCTTGTGAAACTCGATCCGTCATTCGAATATCTGCTGGATACGGAGCCCCATGCACTTCGAAGCTGCCAGATGTATCCTTTCCACATTCGCTTTCCCTTTCTCGGATATCGCAATGACAACGAATTTGAGTGATTTCCAACAAAATCCTCTCATTCGTTCATTTCATTTGTGAAATTCGTTGTGTGTGAATGCGCATTGCGTTAATCGTCGAGCTCTTTTCAACGTTTTTTTTTTATTCGTGCAACTTTTGAGAAATGAACGAAATCATTAATAAAACTTTGCAACTTGTCTAAACCCAACTGAAACTATCGCGATATCATTATCTGTGTTAAGCAGTGAGGGTTTGTATCACAGACTCAGAGCCGAAGAAGAACCGAGTGATAAATGATATCATGAATGTCATTTCGCATGAATTACTCTCGTTTCGAAGCGACTTTATTCGCTGTGGGTGGCTTCAATCAGCTCGGTCATCGCATTTTCCCCACAAACACTTGAGAACATTGGCCAGAATGCTGGTGGAAAATGTTGGACGAGGAGGTCGTCGAGTCGTAAACAAGGCAATTGATTGAGCTGAAGATCGAAAACTTGAATTCGCCATCGATCGATGCCGAATCGAGAAAGGAGCAAACATTATTCCGCCCAAAGCACTCGAAAACCCACTCAAGACGAGACCGAACCATTCAAATAGTCGAATCAATTCAATTGACGATAACTTCGTCAATTCATTTGCTCCGCCAATATTTGATGCCGATAGATTTCCAACCGGCGGCACGGGAAAGTCGAATAATAGAGAAAATTATTTTCAATATTCTGTTGCGTCGATGAGCTGCCCATGTACGTTTCCGCGGAAAAATTTCAGGTAAAATCAACTTTATTATTGTTTGTGTTCTGTCTTTAATAATAAATGTTGAGTTATTTTTCCGTTGCAATCGCAAGAATAAGTTTATCGAAAATGCACCAACTTAAGCATATTATTATGGATTTTTCCGTTTGTTTGGGTGAAAGTTTTCCTTCTGCTGTCCTGATGCCTCAAGTCAGTATTGCGTGTGGGGTTGCGGGTGTGTGTGTGGAGGTTTCAGGACCTGTTATAAGAAGTTCGAAGAAATTCGGAAAAATTCTGCAAAAAGTTGGACAATTTCGAAAAAATTCAAAAAAATTCGTCCGAATTCGAATAAATTCGTCCGGATTCGGATAAATTCAGACAATTTGGAATAAGTTCGGACAAATGCCGACAATTTCGGACAAATTCGAAGCAAATTCAAAACAACTCCGATAATTTCAAACAATTTCGGATAATTTCGAACAAATTCGAAATAACCTCAAAACAATTTCGGACAAATTCTTGTCCGAACGTATTTTACCATTTATCCTACACGATCCGAATCCACCGCAATCACTCCGAATTCAACAGATGGCTTTTCGTAAAACTTCGGACAAATATTCTCGTCCGAACTTGTTGAATTGTGTTCGAATCTCTCCAAATCCCCCCTCCAAAACAGGTCCTAACTAGCTCTATTCCTCCTGTTCGACTGTGCAAAAACTTGTGTAGCATATTTCCCCGGAAAATTTGCTGGGTTATTCCCATCATTTTCCAAAAAATAAAAAATAAAAATAAACAAAAGAAAAAAAAAATATTCAAATATTTTTTGTCCGCTTGAAATTCGGTTCGGTTCGAAGTTGGTGAATAGTTTTGTGCGTCCAAAAATTGATTGTTGAAAAGTTGAACGTTTTCATTTGAATTCCGGTTAAGATACACTACACCATCAAGCATTCACAATGTGGAATAATCGTTGTCCGATTAAAATGAGTCGTTGATTCATTAAAACTTAATCATTTCAAAGTTGCTCCTCGGCCTCCCCTCGGTTTCTGCGTTGAAAACTGCACTGAGACCGACCTCAGTCGAGTACGTCACGAGCACGTGATTACGGATGACTGATAAAATAACGAGTCGACCAGCAATGGCCAAACCAACATCAAGTCCATCACATCAACAACCGGAAAAGTTGAAAAGAAATCGAGTGAGAGAGAGAGAAAAAAATCGAGGGAAAAGCAATTCTGGTTGGAAACATCGAAAAGCACGGTTTGGACAAGAACGATTACAGCACGTTGATTGCATTACAAAAACTTCGTTACGTTTAAAACGTCATTATTGTACATCAGAGTGTCGTCATCGAGATCCGTTCATGAGTATCATCGTCAACGCAGTGAGTGGTGATGCGGTGCGATGAGAGCCGACCGAATCGATGCGACAAATAGATTCGATAAATCTTTGACAAAACATCGCCCGAAGCTGTATTTCAATGCACACTTTTCACCGATTCGAAATATTTAATTTCCTTTGTAGAGGGCACAGGGGGTGGGGCAACTGATACCCAAAGTGAATTGAACGCGAAAACGGTGGCGCGCATCATCGCCGTCAATCAACAGTAGTTGTGGGGACGGCAAACCATTTGGATGGATTTCCACCACCGTCGCCACTACACCATTGCTCATGATGGATTTTGAGAAAGCGAAGAATATCGAATGATGTAAATATAATGAAATGCCCGAGGCACAAATGAACGATTAATTAAACACATTAAATTCTGTCAAGAATCCAACTTGCTGTTTTCGCAACATTTTTCGGATTATAATTCGATTGTGGATGGGGCAGGGGGCGAGCATTAGCAAACCGAAATGGCGAGGTGTTGGAGTCGAAACGGAAATGGGATTTTCGATGCCAACAATTTTCATGTGATTTGTTGATATTCGACAAGTTTTCCGTCGGAGACGGTTGCTGCAGGAGGATTTGATTGAGGCCTCGAGTGCAAATTAATTCAGCCGAAAAACTTGCGACAACTATTGCGTCGTTGAAATGCGACTATCGATGAAATTTGCTTGTGTGTATGTATGTGTGTGTATGTATGTCTATGTATGTGTGTGCTTGTGAAAGATAAACTACTCAGATTCCGAATCGCATCAACTGTCGCATAGAAATTTGAATAAAAACGATTTGATGCGGAGCCCCACCGAAATCGGTGGAAAGAAAGAAAGTCATCAATGCGAATTTCGAAATGAAAACATTGAGCCCTGTCGAAAAATCAAATATTTATTCGGGATCGTGATCTGACAAACAAAAATATCAAGAAAATTTCGTCTGGTAACATTTCGTGTGTTCTGCGTGCTTGCCCAGTTCAGTTGATTTTTGTTCGAAAAAGCGGAAAAAAAACAATGAATTGCCAAAGGCTGAACAAACAACTCTCGGAATATAATGGGCTGGCGGACGAAGGTTTGAGTTCAAATCGATCCTGTCAATCGGGTGAAATTCCTACGGACGGGCAGCATTGGATGCAGTCAGCCAAGAGATTTAATTTGATACAACGACAACATGACAGGGACCATTTAAGCCCTCTGCCGTTTCTCAGGGCCTTCCCATTCGGCTTACACCTCCTCCCCTTTCAACCACTCTCCCAATCGTTTTCGAGGTAAAGTCCCCCCGCTCAGTGTGCTTGGAACGTACTTAAAATTTAATATCCTCCTCGGTACTTTCACTGACACAAAATTGAAAACGTTCGGCTAAGCCTCGGTCATTGGTATCTGACCGTTTCCACATGAAACTATTCAAGATGTCAAAGCAGTCGTAATGAATCCATAAAAAAACGTTTTCATTTTGATATTCTCTCTCTTGCAGAAAAAAAAAAGAAAAGAAACTCAAATGACATATTCTTGCAGATCGGACCGTTCAATATTCCGATGGCCAACAGGACGGACAGCAATTTTGCGCCGATTGACGATGTCAATGGCGATGATGGGACATGTGAACGAGGATGGAAACGGACGAGAACCCTCTTAAAAGTATTATGGAATGTCTGAGCAGTAATGCGAAAGCTCAAAAAATGACAGGAGGAAAAAACAGCCGAATGAAAGTAAAACCACACATACACACACACATACACTCACACACACACATCGAAAACTCTCCAGCCAGAAGCTATCAAACTGACGAAAATTTCCATATAAATTGATGTAAAAATATGGTAAATAACGATGCCGACATTGACGACGCACACAATGTGCATTGGATGGTGTCCCCAAAGTGTATTTTCGGTCTCGTGCATGCCTGTGTGCGACTGGGTGAATGTGTGTGAATCGTGTATTTCGATGGAATGTACTTAAGCTTATGGAATAATTTGATTTGCGAGGCGGCGACGGGTTGGGGCAGGCACGAATGAGGAAGGGGTGGGGATGAGGGGCCGAGTATTCGCCGTTGATTTGTTTGTCATCTCATTTGTCGTGCGTTGATCGTTGTTTGGGTGTACTTTCGGGGCCACAATACCGATGTGTGCTCAATAATCAGCGATTCCGATGAGAATTACGATTTTGATCGCATTAAAATGAATCGAAAGACTTCTCTTCGGAATCGAATTGGTTTATTTGTGGGAAGGTGCGTTAAGTGATTTCAGAATTTACCGAATTGATTTTCATCCAACGATTGTCTGATGCGATGGTCGGTTTGGATCAACATCCATCCCATTCGCACCCACACATGAGAATTCCGCTCACTCCCCGGGCAATCGGCAAGATCCAACAATCGATCGAGAAATTCAACGAAAATTGCCAATTTTAATTGATAATTCAATCAAAGGGCATCGATTCAAAATGCATATGGAAACATCAAGTTTCGTGAAAATTGCATGACTGAACAAAACCAGCCAGATATTCTGAACAAAATTCTCTGTTTATTGAATATTCAGCATGCATTCAGGCCATCGCCTTTGCTATATTTTCATTCATTACGGCAAAAACCGTTTAAGCTTTGACTTGGACGCTCGATGCTATTTTGATTTATTGTCTGCCAAAACAATGCGGCTCCGAAAACTTAAAAGAGCAACTTTTAAAGCGA